>JAEBDU010000064.1:0-20057 GCA_016802625.1 Heliconius numata | reverse complement strand
AAATATCGTGTTTTTGCCAAACATTAAATTCAAAATATTTACTACACCCAAATTTAACCGACTGTACTATAAAAAAAATGTACTACACTGTTTTTGCAAGTAACTTTAAAAGTTGGCGCATTTAATCTGGAGAAGCATCAGAAGGGGCCTCATAGCGGTCTTGGCTATCACTATTCATTTGTGGGCGTTGTAGCAACAGAGATGTTTAAATAAAAGTCACACTTATATTCTACAATGTGTTTTTACTCGTTTACTTAAAAATTTGACAATAAATATCACAAGATTAACAAAATTTCAATAGATTAGGAGCCAATAGGTTAGTTGGCGAACATCTCACGCCATAGCTGTCAACCCATGACATCTACTATAACTCGTGGCACACCTACTACCCTATTCGGGGTTACCCGCTCCATTTTAAATATTCTTCTAATATAATCCATTACATAAATCAATTAAAATGAAAATGTAATAATTGCGAAATTATAATTAAAACTAATACATAGCAGCGCGCCGTCATATGTATATATATATATATATATATATATATATACATATTAAGCTTTCAGAGGCGGTAGTAGGGGTAGATGGATTTTTGATCTGAAAATATAACCCCCTTCAATCTGGGGTGGTAGCGAGGGGCGGTACAGTATTCGCGGAAATTTGTTGTAGTGTGCAAGTCCGTAGCACCGCCTCCCGTCCTTGTCCTTGCGCCTGCTTGTAGAAGCGGCTATCATTTGGGCTACGGTGCAACCCGTTGCAGGCGCACTCGACGGCCGTCCGCTGCAAGGGCAGTCGGCTCCGCGCATACCTACTAACGCTACGAACGAACGTTACTCACTTTATTGTGAAGTGTCAACAAGTGTTTCTTTAAATATTACTATCAACTTATTGCACTTAATTATTTGTTTTCATCCAATATACCTGTGTTGTATTTTATTTTAAACTTTAAAAAGTGACTGGGATTGGTTTTAAAAACTTGCGAAGCGTCCAAAATTTTTTGCATTTACAAAAATTTATACCGATATGGGTGTTCTTTTAATTGTTGTCATTGTAGCTACCGTAATATACAGTCTAATTAAATTGGGACCTATGTTCCCCGACCCCTTCCGTAACCGACGTGATCATAGGCGGCCGAGGAGATATTATCATCATTAAATACCTCAAAATGTCAACAGGCACATCACCCCCCATGTCTGGGGTGGAAGCCCTTAATGTTACCAGCGTCGTCAAGAAAACAATATCGCCGCTGATATTAGATAATTCGTGGTCAAAGATGGCTCGACTACTGTTCATGCTGTTGTGTTCAACGTTTGGATGTACCATGAACGGATTCTTTGTGTCTTCATTTTTTGTTGAGCACACGCTCAGACGCATTGGTAAGATATGTATATATTTTATAACATATAAATATAATGGCAAGTGAATCTTAAATTTTTACTTAGCAGAGTAGAGAGAAAGAACATGGGAAACTAGTGTTGAGAAACTTCCGTTCCACATTTTCCGATGAATTCTGGAGTTACCAGAGCGAAGAAATATTAAATATTTCATTTCTGCGAGTAGGAATCGAACCCCTAACCTATACGACTGTACGCTTGGGCCCGTAATGGCTTACGGGCTACTAGCCACAATAGTCTTATAATTTAAATTTTCTTACAACGTAAAATTATTATACGAGTATATGTCGAAGAAAGCGGTTAGAGATATCATACCTCTTAAATTTGGTTAGATTATGAATTAATAATTCAACATAAAGGAATACTTATAAAATTTATATTTTTGAACTAGGAGGCTTTTTCAGAAGGTGGAAGAGGAAGGAAGGGCGGGCATCTATCCTGTTTTACAGCGAAAAGTCACGTTCCTTCAATTCTTTATCTAATATTTTTTATGATATGAGTACCACCACAATCATTAATAAATAAATTAACAGCAAAAAAAACATTTTAAGAAAAAGCTTTTATTTAAACGCTCTAAAAAGGAGAAAATAAAATCGCGTTAATAAATATTTAATTAAATTGAAACTTTAAAAATTTAAACTTAGCAGATTTTACATAATTAAATTAGTACTAGTTTAGTTACACAATTAAATCGCGCGACAAGCTTTTATGATCATATAAATTGTGTACAATGAGGTTCTTAGTTGATAATTAAAATTTAAAAGACAAATTTTATTTTCTCCTTTTAAGAGCGTTTAAATAAAAGCTTTTTCTTCTTATTTTTTACTTTTTAGTTACCACTGGCTAAGTTTCTCACATTAGATGTCACATAATTTTTCTAATTATTCTCGGTAAGCCCTTTCATTTGATACCCGTATTGCAGATGTGCATAAATAAAAACTATTCCGCCATCTTAGATGTTTCGCCATATTGGATTTAGAATGACATCACATTATTTTTCGAGTTGCTTTCAACGAGCCCTTTCATCAGATACCCATATTATAGAAGTGCATTAAATATAACTATTCCGCCATCTTGGATGGTCCGCCATATTGTATTTAGAATGAAGTCACAAATCTTATCGTGCATTGTCATCCAAACCAAATGTGAATACAAAATTTCAGCTCAATCGTACGAACATACCTTTCATTATATGAAAGCAGAAAAAACTTGAATAGTATTATAATATTCATGATATATATATGATTTCAAGTGATGTCACATTATTTTTCTAATTGTTCTCGGCAAGATCTTTCATTTGATACCCATATTGCAGAAGTGCATAAATAATAACTATTCCGCTATCTTAGATGTCTTAGGCGGCATATTGGATTTAGAATAACGTCACATTATTTTTCGAGTTACGGTCAACGACCCATTTCATTTAATATCTATATTGTAGAAGTAGACTAAATAGATACTCGCCTATCTTCGATATCCGCTATATTGGATTTAGAATGACATCACATTATTTTTCGAGTTGCTCTCAACGAGCCCTTTCATTTGATACTCATATTGTAGAAGTACATTAAAAATAACAATTCCGCCATCTTGCATGGTCCGCCATATTACATTTAGAATGATGTGAAATATTTTATCGTACATTGTCATCTAAACTAAACGTGTATACAAAATTTCAGCTCAATCGGTTGAAGATATCTACTTCAAAATTGGGCTCAAAGATTTCACCCGAACCCACATACATACATTGCAAGCTAAATAAAAGCTTTTAAAATAACATTTATTTCACATAGAATTTCTTATTTTCGTCTGTGCTTAGCTCAGATATAATTTAGAGTAGTTTTTTTTTTAATTTATCAGTCACCTTTGTTTCAGGTAACGTTTTTCTCGCCTGCGTCGGTTTGGCCGATATGCTTATAACAACGTGTATAATGCCAGTTTGTACGGTTATCTTGCTATCTGGTCAATGGGATAATCTGGACGTTTGCAAAACTCTGCAATTTCTAGCTATAACTTCGACTTATTGCTACAGCTTTTACTTTCTGGTAAGTACTGATGCAGAAATGGACTAGGTCTGCACTGACTTCTAATGATTTTTTTTAACATGATTGTATTATTTTTTATTCAAAATAGAACCTTACAGTAAGAGAGTTATGTGGGGGCTACAATCTTTAACGACAAAGTTGATTTTCTTGGTTTCTATTGAAGATTTTTATAAAATTTAATCTGAACATGACTTGGATAGTCGTAGAGTTTTCGTGATATTATAAATTTATATTGATATTATAAGACTTCTCTTGTTAGACCCTTTAAAATGTATTCCTGCCTATAATTGTAATTCTTTTACAGCTTGTTGCCGCTGATGACTACTATAGACTTTGTCATTCTAATCAAGAGTACGAGCTCTTCATATCTATGCGAATCGAAGTCATAACGTCACTTATATTTTTATTAAGTGGCATCCTGGCTGCTTGTGGCGTTTTCTTGGGCTTGGATTACGATTACTGCAGGCGCGCTCATTATGGTAATTTCTACTTCCGTATTACCACATTTATGGTGTTCCACGGGGTACCCGGCTTTCTGACGATCATATGTATGATATTAACAGCAATTGCCATAAGAAGACGTGCACGACGACATGGTCACTACAAGAGATCTCAAATGTATGAACGAGACAACGCTATGAACGCCTCTAATATTGTCTCCTATCTTCTGTATGTGGGAACCTGGTTACCTTATATTATTATTATCTACGAATATCCTGGTATATCTGATGATAAATATTACGGTGCAGCATGGATTGGATTAATTCGTTCCATTATTACTAGCTTCATATATGGAACAGTTAATTACAGTTTTCGTCGGGCCTACGCTCATCTCTTTAATTACTGCTTCTGTAAGAGTTCTCTGTCTAGTTCTTTCTCTGGACGCCACCGACGCACAATGGAATATAGAAAAGGCCCTGGTGACGTGAAAATACATATAATGCACCAGGCCGTGAAGACTAGAAGCCCACAACGAGGAGCTCCTACCATACGCGAGACTCAGGAATTGTGAGAGTTGGCACATTTTGAACTCCGGACCACACGACTATAAGGAAATTTGCATTAATATTTCAATATTCTCATTTAACTTAACTTAACTTAACTTGCCTTGACGCTGTATCCCTAGTGGGCAAGTCAGAGTGAAACGGAGTGTCAAACGATATGGTTTCCACATACCCCTTTCGCCTCGTCCACTGTCATCAACCTCTTTATAAATGCCCTTCGGGGGTTCTTCATGTTTCCTACTGTATTTCCGAAGATCAACAGAGGTCTCTCCCAGACTACTCTTACCACTCACTTTTCCTTTAGATTTTTTTTTCCTTTACGTTCTTCTTATCGTATCTTCATCACAACTACTATTACGGTAGTTCAGATTTATTGGAAAAATTCTGTAAGTTAAATATACAATTACAATAAAAAAAATGCTAACAAAGACAAATATTAATTGGATTAGCATAAGATATATTTAAAATATTTGGAGTTATCTTAATATAGGCATTCCTATTTAATGTTTCTTATTATAAAAACCTATGAAGGACGATGAATGATGAATTAAAATATAAAAAAAAAATATTCCTCTAAATGAGAAGTAAATGGAATACTTAACATTTCGATTGAGTAACTTATATTTGAGCCAAAATCTGTTAAATTAAATGGCTAAGTTAGTAGTAAGTAAGAAGAAACTTCTATTTCGATTAATAAACTTACTTCAAGAATGAACCATAAATATGCACCATCTCCACATGTAGACCTGCATATGCAACCTTTATAACTAATGAGTATAAATGTGCTGTTAGTTTTAAATGCTGTCTCTTAGAGACACTACGATAATTTATTTTATTGATTATACTAAATTGATATTATTTTTGAAAATTTTAAGTGTAAGCGTAGTGTTCTTGAATGATGCTATAATGTATTAGAGTAATTAATTCAATTTATCTATATGTTGCCGTCATATCTTAGGTAATTAGTGTAATATTATGAACAATAGTTTTCTTTACTAAATGTGATATTTTTTTTTGTTATTATTTTAAGCACTAGGCAGAAAACGCGCGCAAATTGATTTAAATATATTTTTTTTGGTTGAGGAACAAAGGGTAAAGAAGGGAACAGAGTTGTTAGTAGTGTATAAACACAAACGAAACATTTTGATATGAACTACATTTTAAAGTATCTAAATAATAAAATATATTTATTATTTTTTCCAAAAAATCTACAAAAAATTTTAAGCTATATTTTTAAAAGAAAAGATTTTGTAATAATTTATAAAATTTTATATTTTGTAAATGGTAATAGTTGATGAAATAAAAACATATAGTATCCTATCTAAATAAATATTTTTATATAACATACATTTTACATTTATACATGTTTTTATTATATTTTTCCATTTTTTTTGTAATACTTCCGTCCATTGGATTGTTTTTAAAATCTAAAAAATGTTGTAAACATCTTTAAGTCTAGCATTTTTAAATGACTTTCTCTAAAAATATATAAACGTCGGGCTGCATATAAATATGTAATTTTGTAATTGTTTTATAAAAATATAACTAAAATAGAAGAATATTTTTGCATGCAGATTAAAACGAAATCTACTTTTATATGATTATTAAATGATAGAAAAATCTATTTTGATACGGATGGTTAAATGATAAGAGAGACTATTTTGATATGAAAAAATGAAATTGAGAGTTTTAAGTCATTTTTATGATGTAGGGGAGAGCGGGGCCAAAAGTTCCGATTTTTTTTTTACCTCAAATATTGCTACGAATACTTGATTTTAGTATTTATAAAATATAATCAAATTCAACTTACATATCTAGACTTGCAATTAAAACAGTAATTTGGGGTATTCTTTGTAAGACTTTTTTATTATGATTTTTTTTATGACTGAAGTCGGAAAGTACCAACTTACCCCGACTTGGGGCAAGTTGTTAACAGACCGGGGTAAATTGTTACCATATTTTTAAAGCTATTATTTGCAAAATAAAAAACAATAAATAATCGAACAAAGCTTGTTTATTTAAGGAATAATCAACAGTATCATAATAATTACCAGGCGCAAAAGCAAATCTTTTTTAACCGACTTCTGTAAGAAAAGGAGATTATCAATTCGACTGTTTCTTTTTTTTATGTATGTTACTTCATAACTTTTGATTAGGTGAACCGATTTTGATGATTTTTTTTATTTGAAAGGTAGTGCTTCCCATGTGGAAACCAATTTTTTTTTGGTCTATTTTTGACAATGGTATCTATGAGAAAATCACATAAGTATTAAATTTGTATTGGTACGTGTGCGACAAAATGACGAATAACTCAATATCACGCCAACCGATTCTAATGATTCTTTTCTTATTTGAAAGGATACACTTTAAGGATAGTTTGATGAAAGTTTGGTTAGGTTCTGATTATAAAATCCGGTCAAAATTGAGAAAATATGTTTTTATTTTGGTAAATATTAATTATACTGGAATAGTTACAAGGGAAAACTTTGTTAAAATTATTGTAAGAAGTAAAATTCCCCATCGTTTCATTTCTTTTCAACCAATCTCAAAAAAAAAGGTTTTCATTTTCAACCGACTTCAAAAAAGGGAGAGGTTCCCAATTCGCCCGAATATTTTTTATGTATTTTCTTGTTAATATACCAAAATGTTAGTTTCCACAAAAATAATACCTAATTGAGTTAAGTTTTACATATCACAACAGATGCCACTCGTTAACAACCTCTACCACCACAACCAACACTCGTTTAAGAAGTATCCTTTTAAGGTTACTTATCACTTAAAATCGTAAAAAGAATTAATTTTGAACAAAATAAAACCGAACCGAAAAACAACGGAACGAAAAAGTAAAAGATAATTTTACATAAAATAAAACTTATTTTGATTTTGTTAAACCAAAATAATAAACAAAAATTTTATACCTTTAGGTTTTCGCACTTAATATGTACTTATATGTAATTCTTTGGTAACAGTTTTTATCTTATTCCTGCAATCTTTGAAAACTACATCCGCTGCTTTTTGCATCAACTCATATGACACATAAGCTCGAGTTGTTTTCCGAGCATAAGTCTGCATGTTACTAAATTACAATATTTTTAGTATGAAAAATTACAATATTTACATCCCATTATTGGTACAAATGAATTGGCGAAAGTTTTTCGTCACAACAACAGGTCACAACATGCCCCAAAAAAAGGGAACATCTAGCCCCAAAAACGCGTGTTGAAAAAAAAATTAATATAAATAAGATATAGAAAACATAAATAATTTACAAATAGTGTTCCGAAATAGTAGGTAGTATAATATAAAAAAAACACTACCATACTCGAGGCTAATCGTTAAAATTTGTGAGATAGACCAAAAATATGAAATGCAAAAATATTTACAATCGTGCACCAACGACACCCGTGTGCTATTCCATTGGTTTCGGGTGCCACTGGATTGTTCAATATGCTGGCCATGGGTGCGCTATCACATTGCATTTCACTATATGTTTACGAAATATTCCTATCACTTTTCTCCGCGAAATTATTTCCATCGGAACAACTTACCTCGGTAACTTTTAGCCCCGCTCTCCCCTACTCAGTTTTTGCTTCATACATAATTAAATTGCATTTTTTATAAATTCATGTATTCTTTATAGTTACATAATTAGAGTAAGAGTAAATGTTGTGTTCCAATTATTACATTTGACGTAATTGTGTAGTGATTTATCTTAATATTTATCTTACTTGATAGGCTTATATACTCTCCGTAATGATTGCTTTAAACTTATGTGCGAATATGAAAATTAAATTATACTGTAATAAGTGGGTACCTATTACAGTTTAAATTAATCTAGTTAGATTATCTTTTTTTAATAATATCTTTAGAATGAAATTTCGTTATACAGGGTGGAATTGTCCGCACCACTTTAAATGAAACCACAGTTTTAACTACTCTATAAAAGCATAATATAATTCAGAAAAAAAATAATTCCCAAAAATGAAAAAGTTATTTTTTCAAACAAAATAAATAATAAAATTATCGTTTTAAAATAAAACGCCATTTGTAAAGTATAACATAGGCACGCACACACTTACCTGTCAAAGCGGCAACGTCAAACACTTATGTGTGCGTCACACGAAATACAGGTATGGATAAAAATCGTGAAATGAAAAAAAAATCCTACGTCCAAACTGTTGATACCTATTGATCGAATACCTATTGATAGGTACCTACCTACCTATAGTTGTTGATATCCTTGATAATTTTTTTAAATTCTGGGTTTGAAATATTTTACCCTATATGCAGTAAAAGGAGCGCTGCCTCTTCCACTCTGTATATATTTTTTTCATGATAAATGTTCAGACGTTTCTAGCTTAACATGTTAAATGTATGTTTAGATTGTAAGCTATATTTAAATGGATAATCCTGTTCTTTAAGGCAATCCGATATTGATGTTTTAAAATATTATTGATGTTTTAAAATATATTCAATTATTAATGTTATAATTCAGTCGGAATACTATCTTACAGGAATATTCAGTGGATTGGAATTTAAATGTTTTAAAAACTATAACATAAAGTTACATAAAGTTTATTGAAACTATTGTAATCTTAAAAAAATAAAATATTTTCAATCTGCAGTTTTCTTTATTTTCTATAAATTTTGTAAGTTCTTTATTCAATAATATAATATAGTCACTTTTCATAATTGTTAAATTCTAGATATTCTTCATTCAAATAGTTTTTGCAAGCTCTTTTGAAAATAAAACACAAAGCTATAGTTATCTTTTGCTAAAATAAAATTCAACAATTATTGCCTTCAATAAAAAAAACATTTTTATTATTTAATTATTTAATAGTTGCTTTCTCGCACTTTAAATAAAAGCACGGCAATAACAAAACAAGCTACCCATATATTTACATTTGATAAAATTAATGAAACTGAATATTAGAATTCAATAAGTATCTACTTAGTATTTTATACAACTGATACAGTAGTGATGCAACAGGTCTGACTACACACAGTGACTAAACACACTGAGGTGAATAATTACAGTAAAGTACTTTCATTTTCATTTCTTGGTTAGATAAATTGCGCAAATAAACTTGCAATGCATTTAAAAAATAGGCAGGAGGTGGAAAACGCATCGATTACATTAATTTCATTCGCCTCGCTTCTAGAATTATTCTGCCCAAAAATTTAAAGATAAAAAAAATAAATCAAATTCAATCAGCTTCACACAGTATTCCGCATACAGGCAGAGAGAACGTACGTATCGAGTGGCAGAACTCAACGCCGCGCTTTGCCTCGGCAACAGAGCGAAGAAATGGAAATATAAACGTAAATAAATATTTCACAATTATAATATCTTACTAATTGCATATAAGTTGAACTAAATTTAAAACTATAATAAAAGTAAAATTATGGGGTCCGATGAAATCAGCGCTCTGTGGCAGCTCAGTACAAACAGGCAGTAACACTCTATCGTATGTGAACAGCAAGGTTCACCCACGCCAGGGTGTTTCCGCAAACTGACACATTTTTTAGCCAGCAGTAGCTGAAATCTTCACTATTGTACTTCATGACATACAGAAAATGTGGATTTCAGGTTCTATTCCAATTGTGAGTCCAAAATACATTGCTTATGAAAAAGCATTATGATGAATATTTGGCGCTGAACCAATATTCTCAAGTAAAAACAAAAAGACATTTTAAAGTGATTTGATATATTGGACATTACTATATTTTCGATTTTTTGGTTTTGGGTAGAGGACCAAAAGATATATCGAATATTTTAAGACCCCCCACGATTTTTAACAAAAAATAAATTATATTTATATTCTGATCGATAGCCCGCCTGCTAAGAGTGACGATTAATGCAAAATCCCTGAAAAACATGGATAGGTAGAAGCACGGGCCATTGCTCAGCAATGGCAATACAGTTCATAAATGCCAGCCACCTACAAATACTACCTTATTACCATAATCTAAATTCAATAATTATTGAAATTCATACCTGTATCAAGCATTACATGCATATAATGCTTCTCTCTAATTAAGCATAGAACAACCTGAATTGTTATCTAAAATAATTGATTTAATGCTTCAATGGGAATTTCATTTAACAATTAAGATACATTTTGTGAATGGAATTCGAATAAGCATATTAAATACCAAGCGTGGATATACAGAATAGATAATGAGCATCATAGATTTTTGAAATAACCTATAAAAGTATAATGTAAGCACATTGTAGTTGTTATTTACATTTACAGATTTTTTATTCAAACTTCTTTCTTCTTTCGTTATTGTGGTAAGTTGTTCCAGTGTCAACTGACTGAGGCCACTAGTGATTAAAAACTCGACAATTTGTGTGTTGATTGCACTCGAGGTAATAAAACATTTAAATTTTTTATTATTCATCGCTCTAGTGTCGAGACAAAGCGCGAAGTTGGGTTCCGCCACTCAACAGGTAATGCCTCCAGAATTCGGTGGAAATTGGAGAGCAAAGTGTCTTGACACGAGCCTCTCTCTACTTACCCTGCTGAAAAAAAAAGATAATTTAGTGGCTGTAATGATTGCATTACAAAAGGCCTGTCATCTTCCATAGATAGGTAGGTAGAGTAGGAAATGAGTCATTTTTTGTTATATGGTCCTTTAAAAACTCGACTATCCGATGATGAGGCTTGCAGCCTCAGTGACGTAGTGAGGGTGTAGGAAGGGGGGTCATCATGCCCCGGGCGCCGCTCATAAATAATCGGGTGCCAAATAGTCCGCAAAACTATTTAAACATACATATGAAATTATATTGTGTTCGCCTGAGGGGCGCTGTAAAAGTATTTTGCCCCGAGCGCGAGTTAAGCTCGCTACGCCACTGTGCAGCCTTTACCTTTTGTATAATATACCTTTGCCTCATTTTGACCATTAAGTAAAATAATAATTTGATAAAAGTTAAGTAATATTATTATATGGTTTCATAAAAGCCCGCAAACGATAATCCCCGATGGTCTCCGAAGTCAACCGAGGCTGATGCTAGCAAAGGAATGACTCTATCGGGGCACATGTGCCGTACTGAGCAGACGTATTGAAGAAAGCTCCGTAAAGTTGTGCTTTATTTACGAGAAAACTCTATATTAATGAGTGAAGCGCTCTACTGGAGACTTTTTACACTCTTCGTCACCAATAGGCTCCCAAACAGTTTGACCGATTGAGATGAAAATTTGCAAACATAGATATGGCATAGAAAATTTTCTAAAAATTCAATGGATTTGAGGAATAATCAAGTGACAAATTTCCCCATAGGGTTACATGAAAAAAGTTTTTGTCTCCTCTAGGTAACGCTACGTCTGCTGAACGTCTACTGAACCAATCACTGATTATGCACGTTTGTGAAATAGATATCTACTGATAATGAGGTTCTCTATCAATAGACAACCGTTGATCCGTCGATCGTGTTACATACTATAGAGTGTATACCTTCACAGTATCTTCTCTCACTTCAGTACTATGTAAGTTTATTAACTTACTACAAGATTAAAATCAATGTACATGAGGTAGTGGCTTCAGGTATACATACTTCACTGTTTACATTTTAATGTATATTATAGATCAAGAAAATACCTGACATAAAGTACTCGTAAGGGCTTTTAAGCTTCACATAAAGTTTAAACATCAATGAAAATTTTTGCCAAATTTCAATATTAGTTGCTTATTGTGCTGTCTCGCAATTGCCGCGTTAGCGTGCTATTTCCGTATGGCGAACGTGGTGGTTTTTGTTAAATGTCAATCGTCATATAGCCTTGCTCAACAGCACAACACAGTGTTTGGGGCTACGAATTGTAACGGTGAAAGGCGCCGCTTGGTGGGGGCAGCTGGCGGGCGCGGCGGCCGGGGCAGTCCGTCGCGAGCGCATGTCCGATACGTTGTTCCGCGCCACACCCGGATCTCTTGTGCCGCTCTACGTTCGAAAAGCAAATGGGAAACTTTTACTTTCGCGCAACAAACTAAACACATTTTCTTCATCATATTTGTGAGTGTACGTGTGTGTGTCTGTAATATGCTTCAGTGTAAATTTATATAAACATATTTGTTATGATTAAAAGAGACAGTTGCAAAATGTTTCTGTGTATAATATGTCTTGTTATTTGGAGCGGTGCCCTCGTGCCGGCTCTGGCCCAAGGTGAGTTAACCAATGCAAGCAACTCCTTCCTTCATTGTGCGGAAAAACCGCTCAGTTACACCCCTCAGTTCACAAACGTCTTCATATTTTAATTCACATAATAATAATTTTGCAAAACAACTAAGTGCTTCTAATGACAAATCATTAACCGTAATGATATCTTACAAATACGTTTAACTGTTAAGTATGCAACGTTATTTTTAAATTGATATGTGAATTAAATGATGTAAAGAAACTATTTCAATAGGTTCACAAAATTATATGCGGTCAGAAAATAATGAATTTTAAATATATCACAATTAACGAAATACGAAATGAATGAAAAAAATAATAAAATTCTTACTTAAGATTAGGGCATTGCACATTTTACGAATACAAACGTGAACGATTTAAAGAGACCAATTCTATCGTTCCATTGCATTACCTACAAAAATAATTGAATCGTGACTCATAATGGCCATCGGAGCTTACGCAAGTAAATATTTTAACATTTTTATGTTTTTAACAACATAATACGAGACTTCAAAAAATTACCTTCGACTATAATATAGAAAATGCAAATTATTTTATTATTTATTTAGAACAAAACTATTTGAAACACTTTCAAATGATATTAGGACAAAAATAATAACAACTTCACTTTCATTATGCAAAAATGAATGATATTGTTTTGCACGTTCGACGTTGGTAGCGACTAGCGTGTCCCCGCGGCCGACGCTTTCACTTATCCTTCTCGCTTGCGTGTGCGTTCTCGCGTCTGTGTGAAACCGGCCACGGCCCTCTGCTCCACTGAGCGGTAAACCCGTAACCTACTACCGGTCACCGGTACCCAGTACCCTTTAACATTTGAACCAAATTCAAGAGATTAATTATTAACGGATTCAAATCCAGGAGACGGCACCCTTACAGTCGTCGACTTCCTCAAAGCCACATAGTGCTTGCATTTCTTCAGGGATAGAGTATCCTAGGATGTCGCTGTAAAAGCTAATAAGGCTAACAGCATTAACCTGATGATCGGAAAAAAAACAAATTTCCAAACAGGATACTTAGTATATTTTAATAAGACATTGCTTAGCCTTAAGGTAAATTGCAGCTTCTAAAAACAAATAATTTCTTAATATGCTAGCAATAAATATAATTGCAGGATTTAATAACAACAAAACAAACAAGATTGGTTTATATTTCATAATGGATTTTCTATAATAATGAAATACTATTATACTATTATTATACAAGGTTATTTCGAGAGTCGCAAACAACTTAATCGCTACCCGTTGATATGAGAAAAAAATGTAAATAAAATTATTTTTACGGTTAAGCTTTTTTGTATATCAACGCAGTATGTTAAACTTTGTACATACTGTTGACTTTGTAAGTTACCATAAACATATAAAAATGCATTTTAATTAATAAACTCAATTATATTGATTTGGATTAAATGGACTATCTAAATTATATTTTATTCGAATTGATAAGAACAAGTTTATTGGTACTGTAATATAAACAATTTCTAAATTAAATAAAAGAATATTGATGAAAATTAGTTAAATTCCAAATTAAATTAGAATATTATTGACACTATAAGACTTAAAATAAAATCGTATTTGAAAATTTTGCTTAATTGCTGAATTCTGAAGTCGTTTAGTGTGCGATGTACATATATGTGTCCAAAAAATTTTTAAAGGCCGTCGTGTGTGTGGCTGTAACGCGACGGTTGTGGGTTCGAGCCCCACTCGAGGAAGTGAAATATTTATTTACGTTTATATTTCCATTTCTTCGCTGGTGTCGAGGCAAAACTCGGCGTTGAGTTCTGCCACTCAACATGCAATGCCTCCAGAATTCGGCAGAAAGGGGGGAACGGAGTGTCGTAACACTAGGTTCCCTCTGCCTACCTTGCTGTGTGCGGGATACAGCGTGAAGCTGATATTAATTCTAAACAAATTTACTATTCTTAATGATAGTAAAAATCTAAGTTACATGCCTAAAGTGTTATTAACTCTACTACAGAGGCTATATCGACATTGTCCCCACATTGACATATACTTACGAGCTCATTGTTTTCCGCCACATATAAATTAAATCGTAATTTATGCTTTAATATATTACTCTATATATATGAGAAAATATCCATAAAAAGTATAAAGTTATATTTTAATAAAAGATATACTTTCCATAGCTAGATTTTTTACTATTAATATGAAACTAAGTATCTTAGTAGTTAGAGTATATATAATCGTCAATAATGCCACTTAGATTAGCAAATTTTGTCGGCGTAGAAAGTTAAGAACCGGCCTCAGGGCATGAAAGAGCGCCCGGTTCTGAGTAGCCACTAGCCAGTCATCTCCGTTATAGATTCTTCGACTGATCAACTTGTTTTGATAGAAATCTTTTCAAGGACACGAATACATTTTCACTTTCTTATAACTGCATAATTAGATATTTATTAGTATAGATTTTTGTACACATGAAATTCTATTAAGTTAAAAATGTCTTAAACCTCAACATAATATTAAAATATAAGTGAGGCAACCCAATTCTACGCTTTATTTAAACAACCGGTAAATGGAAATGCGAAAAGAAATAAATAAAGTCAATCCCCGGAGTGGGAACCTAAACCATAATTATCGCGCACTAGACTTAGTGGCCATGAAATATAGAGTTTTATATACATTTAAAATATGCATCACTAAGGTTATATGGTAGCGTAGATGTAGACTTTTTGTTGATGAGTTTCATGTAGACTTTTTAAATCAAGTAAAAAAACGATTTTTTTAAAAATGCTATTAAAAATCTTACAGATAAAACCAGAAGCAGGGATGATTTTATTTCGTTTTAATCCTCAGGTCTAACTTAAGGTCTTAGTCGAAGCCCAAACTTATTAAGATTTTCGTCCTTTGACTAAATAATCTATGTTAAACCTAGGAGAAATTAATTTAACAAGGTAACCTAGAAACTTAATTTCATGAAATTCAGAGAGAGATCACGAGATTTCACCGGTCCAACTTGAATTAATTATTCTGATATCATAGTTTGTTACATTAGGTATATCATCTTACATGGTAGAATAGAGTAGAATCAATAACGGTTCAAAACCCTCCAGATTGGCGCTGATGTAGTACGGAATCCGGATGTTTACAAAAAAGTTTCTGTGGTTCCTCGAAAAAATTCAATCGCCACTTCCTTGTTTCGTCCTTACTCTGTATAAAGTATCAACTGTTTTAACTTATCAAAATATTTCGAGCATCTTCTTTGGCTCTAAAGATGCTGGGAATATATACAGTTTTTCCAATCGCAATTGGCGCAATTTCTCCAGTTAATTGTTTCATAACATTGGCCTCAGTTCGAAGATCTTCAATCATTTTATTTATTTATGTGAACAACGCATCTTTCAATCCGAAGCCTTCACACTCTGAACCAATTGTGCTGTCAGCGTACGTTGTGTACAATCTAATTACAAGTTTCTAATACAGTACAGGTCGACGTTTGACTAAGTCTGTCGAGCTTTGCCTAGTCGATTCTAGAAGCGTCTAGAATCGACTAAGCAAAGCTCGAAATTGATTAGGTTTTTTTCTTTCGAAGTTTCTGTGACAAGTTCGGAAATTCTAGGTTTGACTACTTCAATCATTGGTTGAAAATGAAATTTATTTCGGTCTAAAAGCCTTGGTCTAGGCCTAGGATACTAGACTAGTCATCGATAGGAAGATACTGCATAACAACCATTGACTATAACATACTTTTTAGCTTAGCCAGAGAAAACCTTCTTTGTAGTGATTTTACCAAATTTATTACATTTATGGTTAGTGAAGGTTTTGATGTGAATGCGAGCATATAATGCAAAAGCGGTTCCGGCCGTCGAGGTAAACATGACAAAATCAATTGTATGGGACAAATTTATGTCGGGAAAATATGAATGTAGTTATAAACTACCTCGAAATAGCACCTTATTATTATAAAAGCTAACGTCCAATGTAACGTTACTTACACTAGCGTTCACCGTAGAGCTGTAACTGTAGGCTATATGTTCTATTTTAAACAAATATTTAGTCTATAATTAAAATTAATTAATTTAAGCCCAGTAAGTGTGACATTGTAGCTATCTAAAATCCGGTCACTGGATGCTGACAACGTGACGTCACCATAAGACCAGTTTTCAACTACATATATTTATAATGCACATTTCATTCGACCATTTCAATGAAATCGATCATTTTGATTAGATTGTAATAACAATAACATAGTTGTATGCATCCATTTGAAGTTAGCTTCAGGCTTCAATTTGCATCATCTCCAATATCAATTAAACATCATTTTGGTCGGATTCATGTGATATATTGAATATTATATTCAATATACGAGTATATTACATGAATGAATTGGATATTATTTTTGATTAAGATTTTCATTTATTCGCTCTAGCACCAAGGCAAAAGCTGGGCGTTGAGTTGAGTTACTAATTCAGCGGAAAGTGGGGAAGGGAGTGCCTTAACACTTGGTTCCCTCTGTCTACCTTCTTGATTTATTTTCTGAAGTCTAGTATTAGAATCATTTAGTATATCTAAACCATTTAAAAATCACTATAATATATTTAAACATAATCAAAATTAATACTTAAAAGGAATTACCTATCCCTTTATAAGTCTCGATTGCAAAGTAGAGCATATTTTTAATACGATAGCTGATGAAAATGAATCGAAAGACACACGTTCAAATTATTATGTGCAATAGAAAAAAGTTAGAGTGGAGATCCCGTACAAAACGACCGGTGGAACGACACCCTGCCAGATGGGCTGATGACATAAAGAGGTTGGCGGGAAGCGGATGGGTCCGAAGAGCTGAGGATCGAGTGTGGTGGCGAGATATGGGGAAGGCCTATGTCCAGCCGTGGACAAAATATGGCTGTTGATGATGATGATGAATAGAAATAAGTAATATCAACAATCACTTCTGTCGCTTTTTTCATTTAAAAATATCGTTGTTTTATATTTTAAATTTTTAACTTACTGTTAATGTTATCGAATTTTGTTTCTTATTTTTATTTGGAATCAAGGTTAGTATTCCCCAGTTCCATTCAAGCGTATAAGTGCGAGAGCCACAAAATAGCCTAATACCGTTACATAGAATCGTTTACGAACTTTTACTCACCAACGCGGCCAGGCCGAGTTTGTGGGCTCCTATCAAAATGAATTTATTTGAGGTCGCAGTTTTTAATTTACTACAAATATCTAGCTTATACATGGAAATATATTATATAGGTTTAATATAGGTATATTAAAAAATAGAAGTACAAGTGACATAAAAAAATCAATTTGTCTCATTAATGATGCTATAATTACGAGCAAGTTATAAGTAACAATCTTTCAAAATAATTAAAGTAAGTAAGCTTTGCGTATTAAACGCATAGATAATTAACGATTTGTGAAATTGCTGCATTTATTTACGTAATTCATTGCTGCTAATGTGAATATGACTGCGAGACTAATATTATAGAGGTGGAATGGAGTGGAGTAGAGTGGAGGATGGAGTGGTTATCAATACTATAAGATTTATGCTTAATGTAAATAATTATTTTTTCCATAGCTAAAACATGTTAGTTAAACACACATACATACTAAAATAATATTCATATCTAAGAGATAGTAGCATTTGGCTCGCGGCTTCGCCCGCTCAAATTTATTGCTATATTGTAGTCAAATTATACAAAATGCTTACATAAATTGTAGCCTATGTGTAATTCTGATGTATAACCTGTACTAGTGTAAAGTTTTATCTTAATCCGTTCAATAATTTTTGCGGGAAAGTGGTACAGACACCCATTCTCATAAACTTTCATATTTATAATATTAGTAAGATTCCGATATATTCCTATATGGTAGTTTTTTGGTGCGTCATGTGTAAAATTAAATAATATAATAATAAATACGACTTGATAAACGACGTCGACTTCGGCTTGCCGACCGTGGTTACTTTACGAAGGTCATCCGGTTATATTTTCTACAATTATGTTGGACAAGTAGGCATAACCCTAAAATGAAATTTGCTAAATATCGCGGACTTTTCAATGAAATACGTCAATTGAAAAAAATATTGTTATATAAAACACAATATTCATTCTCATTTATTGGTGTATTGTATGTCCATACCTATATTATAAATTCGAAAGTAACTCTGTCTGTCTGTCTGTCTGTCTGTCTTTTACGCAATCAGGCCCAAACCGCTAATTCAATTGTGATAAAATACTCATATAGAGATACTTGAGGGTCTCGGGATGGACATAGGATACTTTTTTTTGTCATATTTTGTAATATTTTCGATATATACCAATTATATCGAAATACTATTAAAATACTTATTAATTTGACATGCAATTTATTCCGCCATGTTAATAACAACCGTCGCTATGCGACCGTTGCTAAGCACGATTTGCAAAGTTTGTTGTTAGAAAACGTCACCCAAAATTATCTTGCTTAACGCATCTCTCTATTGAAAACTGAAAGTAATTTCATAAATATATTTAATAAATATTCGTATAGTTCAAGCGGGCGTAGCCGCGTTCGGGTCCACTAGTATGTGATATAATTACATTATTCTTTATTAATTATAATTTCTATAAAACTACAAAAACACATTTATTGCAATTCTAAAACAATTGCTCAGTAGTAAAGCAATTATTTAAATAATTATCACATTAGTAATAGGAAACTACCGTCATAGTATATGCATAGAACCTTATATAGCCAGGTAGGTTTTAAAATAATGCCTACCACTTATCTTTAGGTATCATATGCACCTATTATCAATATCTTTTATAAAGAAAAACACAAAACAATGATAAGGAAAGTAACGGTTAAAATTAATTAAAAGTAAGAGGATATTAAATTAATATTAATACATTAGATAAAAAATTCTAAACAATTCCTTCTTGAAATTGAAAAACATTATATCAATGAAAACTAAGAACAAACAAAAAACATGCTAAATATTTGATTTTCTAATAATATCCATCCATATCCATATATATTTCATGGACAGACACATTTTTTTATTGTTACACTAGCGACCCTCTTGCGGCTTCGCCCGCTTTTACTACTGGATTATTCATATAATGTATGTTTGCAAAGCACTTAAGATAATGTGAAAATTAATTAAACCCTAATGCAACCCGCATTTTCGTAGTTCCAATAAGGATTTTCCAATTGTTTTACACAGCAAGGATTTTTTAGTAGGTACCGTAATTTTAAATCTTGCTACTAATCTTTTCAAGTACTTATTAAAATATATTTAAATGACTATTTTTAGATAGTTAAATGACTATTTTTAAACGGAAGAAATTATAAAGAAAAACCTACCTACTAATAACTACTATAAAAAATATGAAACCAAATATATCGCGCTGAAATAATATATTCAACTCGAATTATCCAATACGTGCAAACGCATCTAAATCTTCGTT
>JAEBDU010000063.1:63335-159631 GCA_016802625.1 Heliconius numata | reverse complement strand
AGTGCAGAAGTGAAAATATTAATAAATAATAATTCACTCCCTCGAATGGGGATTGAACCCTCAACCGTCGCGCTACAGTCACAACATTGCGTTCCTACGCCACGACGATCTCTAATAAAACTCACTAATTTTTTTTATACTAAAATTGTAAAACAAGATACTGTATTTGAAAATATCTAAAAAATGTACCTTTTTTCTTGTACATCATAGTTATCAGCTTTCGGTAGTCAATTAAAGGACAGAAAAGTCGAAACAAAATTCAACAAAAAACATTGAATCATTTAATCAATCCAGAAATATATATAAAGACGTAACACCATTAATAATTAAATTAAAAAACATTAACAATTAACTGAATGTTGGGAGATCACAGTGTTTCTTTTTAACGTGGAAACGTAACGATGTGTTGTACTTAGTTGCGAACGGACAGACTTCACATTTAAATCTCTTTTCTGACGAATGTTTATATTTGTGCTGAACTAAATTAGCTGGGAGTATAGTGGCATAATCACACTGATCACAGGAATATCTCTTTTTTCCTGTTACATGGGCTTCTTCATGATATTTAAGTATATACTTATTCATTGTTTGGAAAGGACACTGCGAACATTGTAACTTAACACCTTGGTCTCTGTGCTTTCTCTTGTGTTTCTCCATAGCACCTTCATAATATGTTTTGTATCGACAACCGGGAAAATCGCAGTTTAATGTGTGCGCATTTTTGTGTCGCAACATGTGCTGTGTCATACTAGCACGATTGGACGTTTCGAATTCACAATATTTGCATTGAACTGAAGTTATTGTGTGAAAGTTTTTAAAATGCTTATCTAGCTCGTTTCCAGGAACCATTTCACCACAAACTTGGCACTGTGTCACTGCTACCATTAAGTGATTTTGTTCGAAATGCAACTTCAATTCATCCCAGTTGTTATAATGTTCCGGACATTTTGAACATTGGAACGTATCTGAAATGTCTGCTTCCTCTTTTTTTATTTCCAATAACTCATTTCCGGTTTCACCATTTTGAATTATCCCGTGTGCTATGTTAATATGGCGGCATAATTCAAATTCATCTGGAAACTTCTCTGGACATTTATCACATTGTTGTTCGTTAAGTTTCGTAGTATTTGACGGATGTTTTATTAAAACGTGTCTTCTATAACTTTCTTTAGCTTTAAAAATTTTGTGGCAAAAGGCGCATGTATATGACACTTTTAAATGGACTTTTAAGTAATGTGGCTTTAATTGTCGTTTATCGTGAAATGTTTCATTGCACAGATTGCACACAATTGTTTTCGGGGACTGTATTTTGTGTGTACATCTTAAATGTTTGCACAAACCGCCTTGTGAAGCGAATATGAGACCGCAAATATGGCACTCTTGGACCATTCTCCTATGACTATGATTTAGATAACTTTCTCTAGTTTCGAATTGTTTATCGCAGACGTCACAATACGACCCCTTGTCGTGTTTCCGTCGAATATGCCGTTTTAAACTTTCAATTTTATCATATGACAAGTTGCAAATTCGACATTTCAGACGAAAATCTTCTTTTAGGGCATTATGCTTTCTCCTCATATGTAGTTTTAAGTAATTGAGCGATGAAAACACTAATGGACACTCTTTACAAGTTATTTCACCTGTAGTTTCATTTTTAATATTTTCGAGTAAACTTCCCGATTCTGCTTTGACTTCATCTTCATCGTTAACACGATGTTTTCTTTGCACATGTCTTGCATAAGTTTCTCTTTTCGTAAAAACTTTTGGGCAAAACGGACAATTATACCACTGGTCTAGCACCGGTTTTTTATCAATTGAATGCTTCCTTTGAATGTGAACTATTAGACTTCTATATTTATCATAGGTTAAACCGCAATCTTTGCATACATGCTTGAAAGAATCTTCAAAAGAACCATGCTTTCTCCGCATATGCATTCTTAATCTGGTAATTCCTTTGAAAACTAAAGCACAAATTTCACATGTTCTTTCTTCACCATCATCGTTCGATGAATCAGGCCCATGTTTTCTTTTTATATGGGCAACCAAACTATTCTTCTGTTCATATGACATAGAGCAATAATGGCATATATATTTAAAGGATTTCCGAAATACTTTGTGTTTTCTTTTTTGATGCATTCTTAATGTTTTCGTTGATTGAAACACCAAATGGCAAACTTTGCAGACATAATTGGGCGCTGGTGCGATAGGTCCGAAACCTATAACACTTTTATCACTTATAATGCTTTCGAATGTAAGTAACACTGCCTCACGATTTTGTTCTTCAATTTTAACTACTGGTTCTTGGCTGTCTTCACTTTGTGGACCTTCTAACATTAATCCATTGTCGTTTGCAAACTGTAAAATGAAAAGATTTTTTTTATTGTAATATTACATTGAGGTGGTTATGTTGCAGTGGGGCATCATTTGGACCTGCACCTGCATTTCGACATAAACGACCTTGTGTGTTCTATTCCCACTTGATAGAATTGTTTTGGTTTCTTTACTCTGGTAAAAAGAAAAAGTGCGACGTTCAATTCTGCCATTTAACACGCAGTTTTGAAGCATGTCTTTACACTAAGTCTGACTCTGCCTACTTTGCTTAAAGCAATTTTAAATAAATTAATAGATTCTTCTCTCTTCTAATTTTTTATCATTTCTTTTGAGGTTGTTGTGGTGCAGAGGCACAAGCATGCCACTGGAAAAGCGATAGTTGTGGGTTCGATTCTCATTTGGGGAAATGAAATCTATACTTATAATAAAATCATAACAGATTGGTGTATGTACATGAAAGATAAATAGGAAGAAACTATGTTATGGCCATTAAAATAATGATTTTTAAAATTTCACTAGTTAACAATAGTCAATAAATAAAGATAATAAAAATTTCACCAGGTCTTGCTAGAGATAACAAAAGAAAATAATTTGTACTCCCAAGTGGCAGTCAAATCCAAGACCACATGATATCCTACTATGCCACAAAGGTTAATTTTAAATATATTATATATTACATCATTGAAATCCAGTTCAACTTCAATGTTTTCCACTTTTATATTAACTTCTGGGTCCAATAGTTGCTTCGTATTCACTTCACTTTCTGTTGTAGATTCAAATACTGTTGTTATGGGCAATGTAATTTTTTCTTCAATATCTTTAAATGGATCCTCTTGTTTTTTCTTTTTTTTCTTCTTCTTTGTCTTTATTTCATATGTCATAGGTTCGTCAGGGAGGAATGAAGTTGGGTCCTTTCTACTATCATCATCTTTATCTGCTTTAACATTGTTAATATTCATTTTATCTTCTTTTATTGACATATTTTAATAATTATTCTATATCTGAAATTAAATTGAAATGTTTCAATAAGCATTTCTGAGGTAAAATTATGTTTTACTGGCAACCCTTCCAGTGCTTTGTTGTTTTGTAATGAATATGATAGGAAATATTGTTTTTACTTTTGGTATTTATGGATTGTTTTAACTGATTTTGGACATTTGTTCAGGTATAAGGAAAAAAATATAACAAATGCTAGAAGCTATTTACCAATCTATTGGAACCTTTTCAAAGCCCTTTTCAAATGTTTATGAAAAAAAAGTCAAATTCTTCTCTTCTCCATATAAGCAATGTTAACACAAAATTTTAGTTTTATATTAATATAAATAAAAAAATAATAAATCATGACTAAATTCTTATAACAATGTTCTAAAGAAGTTCTTTAGTATCACTAATATTTTATTCATATTTTTATTTATTTCAAGTTGTAGAGTCAACTTTCAATGAAGACAGATCTTTTAATAATGATAATTAATAAACAATAACAAACAATCTAATAAGATATTCTTTATAGCCTCTTATAAGATTCTATTTAGATACAAAATATAAACATGACATATAAAATGATAACACTGCTGAGACAGACGGAAAATAATTCAACATCAATACTCAAAGATAAGATAAATAGAGACGACAGGTTTAATATTATTCGTATATAAAGCATGGATTTGATGGTTATAACATTAATTGGTCATAGTCTTTTTTGGCATATAAAAACAAAAGAATGTAGTTATAAACTTTGTATGATATTTTATTTTA
This sequence comes from Heliconius numata, assembly GCA_016802625.1. NCBI lineage: Eukaryota > Metazoa > Arthropoda > Insecta > Lepidoptera > Nymphalidae > Heliconius > Heliconius numata. Next base: position 155,545 of record JAEBDU010000063.1, on the reverse strand, counting down.
TTTGTAAGTCACAGGACACAAATTCATCTCTTAAGTGATATTGCGAAATACACGTCATTAGATCGTAAAACTTACCTTAATTCTATAATAAAATTCTATCACCAAAATTCACAACATAAGATACTATGGCCGTATTAAATATTTATAATAAAAATTTTAAATTTTATTCATATTCATAACATATTATTCGTTTTTAACGCCTTTGTGGCAAAAATCAATAATTATATTATTAAAAATCATTATGAAAAATGAAATAGGCAATATGGATGTGATTATTGACGTTTTTCAAGAATGTGTATGACATTTAATAAGGTGTTGCTGTCCATTGTGTGATGTGTGTTGATTTTTTTAATAAAAATATAATTATTATATAAATAAAAATAAATACTTTTAAAATAATTTCCTGAAAATAACAAAATTTAAACTTCGAAAAAAATATTAAAGTAATTAATTATGTATTATAAAGTATTTAAATAAATATATATAATTAGGTTTCAGAAGTGAAATATCAAAAGAAAACTATACAACACTATTGTTACAAATACAATCTTATTTATTAAAAATCAAAATAAATATAAACTGAAGTTTAAATAACTAGAAACTTATATAAAACACCAACAACATTCGAAAACACATATAGGTATTTACTCAGTGTTAATTATAGCAGCTCTTTTAACCAATTCACAATATTTATTAATTAAAACATTTAAATTACTTTATAACTTGCTAATAATTATCTATTAACAACCTAGTAACAAATCACATCGACTACAACACGTATAACCTCACGTATGTGAGGGCCAAATATGTCTTCCCGCTTAAATTAGTAACTTAATCATAAAAAAAAAAGAGCGGGATTTCAAAATGACATTGACAGGGACATTGACACATTGCAGTACTATATTTGACAGTTGACGTTTGTAGCACAGAAGTCTCCTAAGTATATAATTACTAATTGACGTTGGTCGGCAATGGAATGTCATAATATGTCAAAATGAAATACTTATATTGTGCTAATTCTAACCTCAACCAATCATCTATTTGTTTATTCTTATCATAATAAAAATGCTATTATAGCTTCAATAAGTGATTAGCATCAACAATGTTTCGGACACTACAGCTTCTTCGTTTAAGACAAACTATAAAAACGATTCCTATAATATCTTCAATTCATAAAAGATATTTTAACGTATCGGGAGGTAAAATTAAGCTTGTAAAATTTTTTATTCTGATGAAATTCATATAAATATTGAAATAAGGGCCAAATTTTTCCTAGGTTTATGGCATGGTGAGTACGAATGGCAGGATCCAAAAACAGAAGACGAAATGTGAGTATAAGTGAAATAAGAATATCGAACATTCAACAACAACAACATATCATAACTTAATCTTTTTAATAAGTAATACACAAACGACTAACTATATTTGTGCCTATTACTGTGAAATCGAACCTAAACTTTTATTACTTTTAATATGATGACTTGTTTCCAGAGTAAATGTGACTTATATTGACAAAGATGGTAATAAGACTACGGTGAGAGGAAAAGTAGGAGACAATGCATTATATTTAGCTCATAGATATGGTATTGAAATGGAAGGTAATGCTACTTTTTATTTATTTACATTAACATTTTTCAACATTGCAAACATTGTGTGTTGAGTGATGGCACTTAGATCTTGATATCATTTTTAAGTATTATTTTCCTAAAAGAAAGAAAATTTCTCTTCGTTCTCTTTTTCTTTCATAAAAAATTAAATGCTGTTCAAATTCTGCTATTTTAAATATTATTTTATATTTCCTAAAAGAAAAGTATAACAATAATTCATTCCCCTTATTGGGAAATAAAACCCACAACTCTCACACTTACACCAAGCAACATAATTTATTTATCATATTTATTTATATTACAGGAGCGTGTGAAGCTTCATTAGCTTGCACAACATGTCATGTATATGTCCATGAAGATTATCTCGATAAACTCAAAGAACCAGAGGAAAAAGAAGATGATTTATTAGACATGGCACCATTTTTGAAACAAAATTCTAGATTAGGTAAGAGGCTTTTATTAAAGTCACTCACATACACACCATTTTTTTTGGAAACAATTACAATTTAAACAATTTTATCAATGGAAACTACAGCATTTAAAATATTAGAAATGTTGCAATAGTTCTAAGTAATCCAAATATGTCTTATTTATTTTTATTTTGAAAGATAGTAAGTGGTAGTAGTAATATGAGAAAAAAATATATATTCATTAAAGTTAAGATGTTTCCAATAATAAGTTGCCTTACATCTATTTTAGAAATAGTTGTGGGTTCCATTCACACTCCTGAAGAATGAAGTAGCCACTCTCATAATATAAAGCATAGTGCTGAGTCTTGCACAAGCAATGCTTTGAAAATTGGGCAATACATGAAGAGTGTCTTAACATTAGCTTCCCTTAGCCTACCCTGCTATAAACAGGATATGTTTATAGCAGGGTAGGCTAAGGGCAGCATAGTTTTTTTAATATATTGATTTCTATCATAATTTCTCATTAACTTAAAGCTACACTCTGTTTGCTATGCGTCAGTGGCTGAACCTAAATGCGACAGTTTGATGCCACATACGAGAATAATTATATTTAAATTAATTTTAGAGATTAATTTCAGATGTATGGTGGATAAGCGATTCCTCCTTGTGAGGATAGAACCCACAGCTGTCACAATCACAGTTAAACATTGTGCTGCTACGCCACAATGGTCTCAAATGTAATCTTTAATTAACTTCCAGGTTGTCAAATAACACTAACTAAAGACATGGAAGGAATGGAGCTTACTTTACCGAAAGCAACTCGTAATTTTTATGTTGATGGACACAAACCTACTCCTCATTAATTAAATTAAGTACAACTTAATTTACGAGAATAGTTTAGACGTATGTTTTACGTAGGAATTTATGGTTTAGTGGTCAGAGTGCTTGTACCGTTTCCAGGTGCGTAGTCACAAGTCCAATCTGACACAAAAACATAATTCATTACTTTTAAAATTAATATTTTTGGTGTCAAAACAGTGCAAAAACCTTTAATTAATATAGGAATGCTAAAATATATAAACAAATCAATTGGTTTCTTTGACGTTTTAATCTTACTTGAGCAAATTATGCCCTATATAATAATAATTTTGCTTTAGCAAGTTAAAAAACAAATAACAAATTTGTACCTTTAAATATAAAATACATTTATGAATATTCAAATATATGTATTTATATTGATAATTTGTGAGCAAGTACCCTAATTAATGTATATATTAGATTAGATAAGCTTGTTTGTTCCAATATGTTGTACAAAGGAGTGTAAATAAAAAAATGTTATATTATTCTTAGTTTTTTATTTTTCTACTTTGTTAACACTCAAAATATATGTATATAATATATAAAATAAATTATGAGATCTCAAAATGGTTACAAGTAAGTAGCAGCATCAGTCATTCAATAAACTGAAAGTTAATTGATTCTCATTAAGGCACTTAATATTTTGTTAATATACAACATACACTGTTATTAACCGAAAGATATAAATATATTATCAAGCAATTAATTTATTCTTGTACAATTCCTTTCATGACTATCGCTATGTTTTTTCAATGAATGCTTATAAACAGTTTTGTAATTACATTTGTCACAAAATAACATATGTTTTTCTGGAAAATGTTTTAACACATGATTTCTTAAAGATGCTTTTGAACTACTTTGGTAAATACAATCTTCAAATTGACATTTAAAAGACTTTACATTTACATGACATCTTATGTGTATTCCCAAATTTGATTTTAAATTAGTTTTATAATCACAATTTGGGCAAGATAGCCTTTTGTCATCGTTATGACTAAGAAAATGTTGTTTTAAATGAGATCTTTTTTTAGCTCGATACCCACAAATGTCGCATATAAAACTTAATATATTAATGTTTTTTTGGTGTTTTACATACATATGTACAGATAATTCATTTATATTACTAAAACTTGCATCACATTCTGTGCATGATGATTTTATAATATCAATTTTATGTTTTGTATCAACATGGCTCTTTAATTCTGATATACTAATAAATTTTTTCTTACAAATTCTGCATGCATGATTGGTTTTTCTTTTATGAAGTAAAACTAACTTTTTTAATTGTGTATATTCCACCAAATGCTTCTTTTGTATATGCCATCTTAATGAATATTCTGTAATGTATTTTAAATCACAAAACTTGCATAATAACCTTCCATCACTATCTATTGATAGATACCATGTTACTTTTGTGTCAGGATGCTGAAAAATCATAAACATATATTAAAATATTTGGATATAACTTATTAGCTAGTGAACTGTGTCCCACTTTCCATACAAATTTACAGACATTGTGTGTTGTGGCAAACTATGTGCTATGCTTTGTTTCACTACCAGAGCAAGAAAATGAAATAATTCATTCCCCAAGTGAGAATTAAACCCATAACCGTCGCATTTACAGTTAGACAATGCTTCACTGCACTAGGACTGCCTTGTAATAGTAATTTACTAACTTAATCTATTTGTAAAAATGTTTTACACAAGAATACACTTACTGGATTGTCTTCTCTTACTTTGCTAAAAAATTCTAATTTCTTTTGAGAAATTCCAAATTGTTCAAAATCATATGTCTGCATGTAAAATTTAACGATGTGTAATAAAAATTAAATATTAAAAATATGAAATTTAAAAGTTATGAGAAAGAAAGAGTGATAAATGAACATTTATCACAGCTGAATAAATAATTTTAAATTTATTTTAATGTTATAATTACTAATTCAACGAACAAGAAAAGAAGCGTATATTCCATTCAAAAATCTAATTTCTAAAAGTGATAACTTAATAAAATCATCATCTCAAAGAAAAAAATAATAAATATTGATATACCGAAATTATAGTGTTATCGTTTAAATTATTATTATCACACAATGGATCCTTTTCTAGAGATTCATAATGTTCAATTTTAATTTCAGGTTCTGATTCCACTTCCATATTATAAGAATTCTAAACTGAATGTTTTATAACAATAAAAATCATTTGCTTTTATATCTGTACAAAAGTAAACAAAACAAATATGAAAACAGTTCAATGACCGTTCATACCTTTGACAAATATGAAATAATCGCTCCTTCAATTAACACAAATAAAAAAAAATCTTCGATTTCTATATTAATATTATTAATATATTATTTCACTTAATTGTTAAGTTTTGTATATAGAAAATTATTAATTTCACTAGGTTTATTTAGATAATTTGAAAATAATAATAGTCTAAGTATATATTTAAATGTGCCTAAGCTAAGAATAAAATTGATCAAAAATTATATATAATAAGTGTAATAATAAGTAAAATTATATATAATAAGTTATAATTAGTGACAAATTATTATTATAAATTTATATTCCAATATTTTTCCTTTTATATTTAAATTATTCAACTTAAAAATGCTTAAATTTTGATGTAACATAATGACGTTTAGCACTTATAATCTATGGTAAGATACTTCGCGCCGCGTTGCCATTCCCATTCAGTCGAGGTTTGTTTAATCCATTCGTTCTTCCAGTCTGCTCGCAACCTCTGACGGAGGTGGTATACTCGTATTTAATATTTACTTAACGCGTTTCGGTGTGATTTGTGTTTTTATTGTGGTTTACAATGGCTTACAACGGTGGTGGTGGTAAAAGACTGTGCGCGGCGACGGACCTCGATGTAGAAAGGGTAAGTTTTTAAAACCAAACATCAACATTTGTATGGACGAAAATGGCCGTGTTTTGTCCGAAACCGCTTTCATGTTTTGCCATATACGTGCAGAATACGTTTGTATATATACAGATAAGAAGGCATAAAGTGAAATTAAGTTGGCTATCCAATTTTAGAAGAGTTAGCATTTTATGGTGTCCACGTTATATTGTTGATTTTTATAGTTTGAGGTTACAATATTGACATATGATAATAGATAGGTATTAAAGAGTAGCTTGCTGTATACATTTGTATTTAACTTTAGTATGCCGTTGAAAACGAAAATAGATGGATGCCGGACTGTCAATTATTGTGATTGACATACCTCGGTCATTAGGTCTGGCGTGGCGGGCGGGAAAAATTCCCCGAAATTTTGTATAAACGTAACAATATTCTAAAATTTAATAATACGACTCTATTCTATTATATACTTTTAAATATTCTTATAGTTTATTGATGAATTTATCAATTTGAAATGAAATGTTTTTCATATTTACAAAACAATGATTGACTTTTTTAAGTATTATCAGTAACAGAACTAAACTTATAAGAATGCCCATAAAAATATTTTATTTGCATGTAAGTAAACAAATAGCGATAACGCTTTTATCCATATAAAATGGAATGTTATTCAACGTGACGACTGATTGATAAATCATATTCAACAAAATACGATAAAATAATAAAAAAAAATCATTAAGTAATGTATAAAATTTATGTTTTCTATATCTATATACTAATTTTTTGTAGTATATAAAAAGTAGTCTAACTTTATAGATCTTACGAAATATTAGAATATGCTGCGCTTATAATTTCAAATATGCGTTTTTGTTCATTTGATGTTCTACTAGTGTTGAACTAGCCCATGTGTTCACATTAGAATTAATATGTAAATACCTATATCACTTATTATATATATTTGTTAATTATAATGAATATTATAGGGATCCATATTAACTTAACATAGTGGGAAACGAAATTGTCTTAATGAGGATGGAGTGTCTTAACGCCGGGATACCAGGTTCTTTTTGCCTACCCCGCTATTTGCAGCATATAGCGTAAAGCTATAAAAAATATTTGTTAAATAATTAAATAGTTAGACAATAGGCCCTTCTTAATAAATAAAACCAAGTGGAAAAATACATTCGGACTATTCAAAAATAATAGCGCTCATGAAATTTACTTTCGGTACTCGGCGTTCAAGTTTACCGAAAATAAACAAAGGTCCTTTCTCACTCACTATATATATCTACATCTCACACTATGCCGTATTAGATAGGAATCATTTGACGTAAGTTGAATAGTAAATGATATTGGTGGTTATTTGATTTGTATTTTTTTATGAAACAATATTTTCTGATTGTAAACGCGATGGCTATGGTTTCGATCCCAATCAGAGGTATGAAATATTTCTTCGCTCTGGTATACAAACGCGGCGTTAAGTTTCGCTACTCAACACATAATGTCTCGAGAATTGTCCGGTGCGAGGGAAATGAAGTGTTTTAACACTATGTTCCCTATGCTTACGATGCTATGCGGGCAAAACGTAAAACTGCTATATGGAATTTATTATAGATGCCTGGCCTGGAGAAGCTTAGTTCGTCAGTTTCCAAATATTTAGAGACATTGCGTGCACAGTAGCCGAACCCATAATGAGTCAAGTACTAACCCACTGCGCTACGACAACTTTTTATTTAGTTATAGTTCAACAATTATACGTACTTTACGACTTGTCTAAACGAAGGTGATAATATTTTATTTAAGTAGCTTTTGGTTGCAGTTTTTACACAATTTTTTATGTTTAAATTCCAAATACTGTGTTCTTATGTCACTTATAAAATGATTAAAAAACTAAAACTGGTATTAAAAGCTGTATTTTTCTTGTCCCATTTGACCCCATGCCAATCGTTTGTCCATATTTCGTCATAAACCTAATTGAGTAGAAGTGTTTAAAATATATAAATATATATATTTATAATAATATATATATATATATTTATAGTTTTAAACACTTCTACTCACTTATACTCAAAAAAAAGTTTGTAATTTTTTTATTGTATACAGCGTTTGGATTGATTAAGTTTTTTAAATGTTTTTTTACATATTTTTAATAAAATTATTAATTACTAATAGGAAGGTGTATTCAACACTTAGTCGAGGAAAATATGTTTCTACGAGGCTGATATAAATAAGTTAATAAGACTGCATTTATATGCGCAATTGAAGATCAAAAGGCCCTGACTATTATTTCTTTTATTGAAATTAAGAATGACATATATTGAGATGTTTTCAAGAATATTATATTGTAATTTTTATTCAGAGACCATAGTGACGCAGCGGCGCAGTTTTACTGTGCGTGCGATAATTGTAAGTTCGATTCCTACTCGTGTTTTACATTTTAATTGCCTGAGGTAACTCTGACCTGAGGTATAGTGCGAAACATAAGCAGTAGTTCCTGTGGCTAAAACAAACTTTTAAATATTATAATACACGTATAAATATGTAGGATAAACTCACAATATAGATTATATCTATAAGTAGTTAAAATGTGTAATAAGTAGTCGGTATTCAATCCTCGTACACCGACCGTCTACGATATCCTTATAGTTGTAGTGTTTGAGGGATTTATAAGCCTGCTAATATATTATTTTCACGCATCTCCCCCAATTTATGAGATAGGCAAAGGCAATCTAGGTTTATGCCGTAAAATGTTTTTGATAATCTGTGAGAGTTCTTTATTGTTAATTATCTATGTATTTAAGATTATGATCCTTCGATATGTTGTTAAGATTATCTTTAGTAGATTGTGGAATAATGTTCATACAATATATCGCTCGTTCAGTGCAAGAATGACGTAATTGATAAGTATGTTAAATAATTATGTTAGTGTTGAATATTCGGGAAGATTATTTACAATACAAAGTTCTTGATTGGGTATTGCGATATTTTAAAGAGCAAAAACGTTATTTCTATTGCTCGCCATAAAAGATCTTAAACGCACCTTATTTTTTCCACTTATTTTTAAATATATTTTAATCTTATTTGTACTATAAAGCTGTCGTATTAAAATTAATTACGTTGCATGACGTAATTCAACGATAAATCGATAGACACCTCATTAATCAAAATCGATTTTATAGAGACGTTCTATTGGAATAATATATAACGTAGATATATTAAAACATGCTAAACTCATAATCTTGGTTATTTTGTTCTTGTTGAGTAAAAGGTAGCTAGATGTTGATAGGTACAAATATTGTCACACAAAAAAATTAATAAGTCAGTAGAGGAAAATGGAATGTTGAGATCGATCGTTCATATCATACCTAAATATGTAATTTATGAATAAAAACGCCATCTCAAGATTCATCTTAGCCTTAATCTTTGAAGCCTTTGTGTGTCCTATCATAGATAATAAGCAAATGTATGGATTATTTTATTTTTATTTGACAACTTCATGTTCCCATTGTATGCGATTGCATAATTTTATTTATATGTAGGTGTGAACCAGAATAATATAATGTGAATAATATAATGTTAATGCATTAAGGAAGAACAAAACCGCAGGAATAAACCACTAATTGAGTACAGCAATGAAGTCACGACCCACGTTTATAAAATTACACACGTCTTTCTAAAAAACAAATTAAATATAATGTGTTGGAGCTTTTTTTTATATGTGGAATTTCTAAAAGTAGTTTCACTTTTACGAGCTTGGGTTAAGCTTAATACAAATAGTAAAAGTAAGTAAATTCTGTGCTTAAATTATATACATATTTTGCACTTTTAACGATTCTTTTATGTGGAATGATGTTTATGGAACTTTTAATATGATTGTTTTTTTATTTCCTTTTTATTAGTTATGTAAATGATGTAGGTAAATTATGTAATAGAAATATTTAATAATTAAGAGTGTAAACGCGACGGTTGTGGTTCGATTCCCACTCGGAGGAATGGATTATTTTAATTTTCTCGCTATGGTAACAAGAGTAAGGACCGCGTTGATTTCTGCAACTTGCCACGCAATGTCTTGGAAATTAACGGACAGTGGTTAACAGAGTGTAGCAACACTAGGTTAATAGGCCTACTGTGCTATATGCGGGATACAACGTGAAGCGTAATAAAATAATGTAAATACTTGATTTTAGTAACGAAATTAAAAAATTGCCTTTGTAAACAAAGGTTATGATTTTCATTTTTAAATCTTTGAGCATAGAAAGTTACAGACGAATTTAATTGAACCCAACGCGTCCAATACTTCTAATTATGTTACTTTAATATAAAAATGTTGATACAGAAATTTCGAAATAAACATTAGGAAGGAGAAAAAACAATTATTGTGTTATTAACTCGTTCTTCAAAGAACATCGTATAAGAATATAAAGCAAACCTTAAGTAAGATAATAAACAATAAATCTCGAAACATGCAAATGGATATAATTCAAACTGAAGTCAATTCAAAGCTCTATTAAATCTTCCCCTTTGTGTACTTTACAATGCTACCGTGTTAAGGGCGGTATCGAGATGTCGATGAATGAAATGATAAACATTTGTTATACTTATGTAACTAGTTTTGGTATGGAAATAACTATTATTATTAATATTAAAGTATTTCTGGTTATAATTTTTTTAAAGGTTATTATTTTTTTTAAACATTCCTAGAATTAAAAAAATATTGTGATATTTCTTGAGACCTTGTGGAATACAGTGACTGTAAATAATTCTTATAGTTTTGAATGTACAGCATAGTAGGTGCTTGATATCATATTTTCCGATTATATCTATACAATTATTGTGTTTATAATGACATATATCGGAAACAGAGGTTAAATTTAGTAAATCATATTTGTCTAACAACAAAATATAAGATAACTGACTTGAGTACATTTAAAACGTACACATTTAAAGAACTTCTCTACCACATTGCTACACACATAGGGTGCACCACATAGTAATCTTTTATATAGCATTTGTTTAAAGTGATTATAACACCAGTTACTTTTATTACAATTATTTATTTTCACTTCATTGTGTTCAATTTATTATTTAAAAAGAAGATAAAAGAAAAGACAAAAAAATATAATTGACGCACAAATAAGAGTCTTGTCGTTAATCAACGATTTCTTTCAGACAACCTTTTGGGTTAGGAAGTTTATATCATAGTAAAAAATCTAAATTAGTATAGCATAATAAATTAATACCTACTTTTCCAAGTTCCAGTAGTAATTTACAAAAATCTATATTCTAATATTAGGTAATATTATTTTATACTAATTCCATATCTGATAGCAAGAATACAATATGAACCTAATTCAATTTCAGCTTCAATTGCGATATTCTAAATATTGAATAAACAGTTATTACTACCTATTATATTACACAATGGAAATAGCTTACAAAGTATACAGACATTGATGTAAACACAATGTAAAACAATAGACATTCTTACCCTCTAGTTATAATATATATATATGTGGATTAGTTTAAAGGTTTTATTAGTTTTTTTAAAAGATAAAATTATGTATCTGTCAAAATTTGGAGAGAGAAAATTCGATCAGAACAAGCTGTTACGATTATTATAACGATATAACCTGTGTGTGAATTAAAGGGTTTAAGATATTTATTTCTCATAAGAATACAAAATTCACTTACATGAGACAATATTATACTACAATAATAATTCGTTGGTACATTAAACTAAGTTAGTATATTAATGAAATGTAGGGTAGTTAGTTAAATAAAGAAAAAACATTGTTAATTCGTTGTTCTCTATCCCCATTCCCACGTATATATATGCTAATTATAAGAAGAGGTTTTAAAAATAAATCATATAATATTATTTTATACTTATTCAATGCTATTTAATGTAAATATATAATGGAACTCAACTTCAAATTGAAATATTCTACATCTTCAGTAAAGTATAATTAGCACTATACTGCGCAATAATATATTATTATTTTTTATTAGATGACAATTATTTATTTAGTAAGCAGGACTCCAAGATAATAATAATTAGCCCAGAGTTTACGATCACGGCCAATTTACGGTAAGCCGTTGTTGCTATGTGACCTAAACAATTCTATAATCAATATACATATATTTACAATAAATCTTTAATATATGCTAGACCCAATATCAGTGGTCACATGAATGACATACCGATCTGAAACGTATTGTAGACAACACACACAAAAAAAAATGTTTAAGTTGTCTGTTATTGATTATATAAGACTCGCATTTGTAACTTGGATTAATTAAAAAAAATGTAAAGCATTTTTATAACTATATCAAATATATAGGTCAAAACAATATAAGAAATTAATATAAAAACTTGATAGATCTGTCACAAGTAGTGTAACATCGTGTCATCCACAATGACTCACGCGCATACAACGCCAAGGGGCGTGGTCACACCAGCGCCAAGTTTTACGGTCGCGCCATTGGACAAATTGTTTAGACTAATAATTATGATTTAAGAGTTATCAGAATATTTTTTTGTTTTTGTATGAAAATAGTATATTTGTTATGATATTGGGTAATTTTTGCAATCTTGTGCAGAGCATAAAAATAGTAACAGAAGATTCTTGTATATCAACTTAAAAAATATTTTGAATTTGGCTACCGTGTGTGTACCTACATGACATAAATATTGACATATCATGTGTGTTCATCATCATGTTAGCCATTCTACGCCCACTGTTGGACATAGGACTTTCCCAAGGATCTTCATGTCGATTGGTCGTCGAAGATCGTCAGTCCATCTGATGGAGGGCCTGCCCACCGAGCATCGTCCGGTTCGCGGTCGACGCCGAGAACTTTTCCGCCTCAACAACCATCGGTTTTACTTGTTATGTTTCCTGCCATGTCGGTGCCATTGCCGTGCCGTGCCATTTGTTCTCCTACGTCCTCATTTCTGAGTCTATCGCGTAGGGAAATAACGAGCATTGCTCTCCATTGCGCGCTGTGTGACATTGAGTCTTCTGACTGGATTCGATGAGATATCTTTTTCCCGAAGTTTACTGATTGTCACAATTATATATATAATGGTCAACCACTTTGAGAGTAGGATTCCCAATACTACCTGGAGCAGGTACAACATACAGGTCTTCCACGGTCTCAGCCAGTAGTACTACGTCATCAGCAAAACGAAGATGTGTAAGGCACTCACCATTGATGTTGATGCTGTATCTTTTCCAACAGAGTTGTATACATTCCAAATGTGAACATACCTACAGATTTTAAATTATTTCTTTAGAAGAATGTCAATTCTGAATGAAAGTTTTATTGCAACAATGAAGTAAAAGCTTATTAAATATAAATTGGTCACTTACTTTGGTTTTACCCCGGTCGACAACAATCGCTCACTTGGTTGGCCCACTGTAATGTTTAAAATGAAATAAAGATAACTTAAAATCACTCTCATCAAACTACTAAATTCTCATTACAAGCTTTTTTATCTATAGGTTCTTATTATTCTTATTGACATAATTATCTAAACATACATATTTACTAAATATTCATAAAATTCGATTTTAAAACAATTTCTTATCAAAATAAGACATATAAAAAATCTGACTTATATCATTTCATACTTGACCGAGTTTTAATTAAATCTTTGATGTTTGAACGTATTGCAAGAATTTAACACCTACGCCTCTATTAAATGGTACATTCGTTATTATTTATAGTAATAGTATCTATTTGTGTACTATGTGTCATATTACTATCGTATACAAGTATTATGATATGGGGTTTGTTTTGTTTTTGAATTCCATTTCCAACTGCAGTGTTGAATTCTGCCGAAACTGGAGATATGCGGGTTAAAATGTTAAGTTAAAATTATCAATATACATAAAAAAATGCGACCAGTCGTGGCGCAGGAGCACAAAGTGTGAAACGCAACTGACTGTTTTATATTTTCATTTCTTCGCTCTGGTGTGGAGGCAAAGCGCGGCGTTGAGTTCCGCCGCCTAACTATACTAACCTGAAAATATATATTTATATGTCGTACATATTATTATATGAAGATATAAAAATAAAAATCTTCAAGAGCCACACATTTTTATCGCTAATTTAAGTTTAATGCATTGAAAGGATAACATTTTAAATGCTTCACTTAACGACTTGCGGTAATGCTTAGGAGTTATGGACATATTTTAAATTGTCTATCATAAATATTTATGTATCTGTAATTCTTTTCTTATATTATAAAACTGAAGAGTTGGTGTGATTGAAGGTACCTACTAACCAAAGGAACTGCTAAAAAGCAGCAGGCAGCAGGAACTGTTGCTTAATCGTTTAGAATCTAAAAGTTAATATGGAACCCACTGCCCATTTCCCGAAATGCTCTTCTTAAACGGTTATAATATGTCCATAAACTATCCGTTGCATTTTCACAAATATATTACGCAATGGGATTCCCTGTATTATTGTAATTTGTGTACAAATATTTTGATAATCAAGATTAATTGACTGCATATAATTGTACTCCTGTCAAAGTGTCATGTCATGTCGTATTAAATGTAAAATGTACTGATAAAACTCATATGAATAGATCTCGTGATATTGATATATAAATAGATAATTATTGGTACATATATAAATGGTTCTTTAGTTTCAGCCTCTATTCGACATATAGCAGGATAGGCAGGGAGAAAATAGTGCTACAAAAGTCCAAAAAAAAAACAACAAAAGTTTTTACTTTCCGCTTGCAGCTTCTTGAAGCTGGTTAGCTGGGTTATTGATGAATTCTCTTATCTGTTATTATAATGTTAATAATAATTACACATAGTTAAGTTGTTACGGAAACAGAATTATTGTAATACAATTATAAACGCGGCGTTGAGTTACGCTATTCAACATGGAATATATCGATTTCAAGCCAAGGGCGCAGTATCTTTTTGTAGATTCCAGAGGGAACACTTTCCGCCGAATTTTGGAGGCATTGCGTGTTGAGTAGCGGAACTCAACGTCGCGTTTTGCCTCGACATCAGAGCGAAAGTAAATTTATCATTACAAACCTGAAGTACCTACTTACTGTTTCTTTTTACTTTTAGAAGAAACCCTTTCTTATTGTCAAACGGTTGAAGTAGGACAAGGTATAATTAAAGAGAGCCTATTATTCCGGTGCTCATAATAATAGTGAATTTTAAGGTTTCTTTAATTAAAAATATAATCCTTCCAAGACGACGAGGAGCGTATGGCTTAATTTCTCATTTTATAATTTATATGTAAAAAGCGAACGCTATGTATCTCTGTCTTATTTTATTTATATTAGAATGATGGGATCTGTAAAATACTATATTTTTGGTATTCAGAGCTATCCTAAGTGTCTCAGCTTCAAGATATATTCCTCAAATAGCAGGGTAGGCAGACGGAACTTAGTGTTAAAACACTCCGTTCCCCGTTCCATGCACTTCCCAATTTTTAGACATTACTTGTTGATTGGTGCAAATCAACGACGCGCGTACGTAAAGCTAAATTTTGCTGACCTTCAATATAAAACAAGAACACCTGATATGCATAGCAATGAGATTTATATAGTAAAGTAAATCATTTTAAAATCAAATTCATTGGCAAAGTTTAAACAAATAATAGTAAATAATAAACATAAAATAACATCCGCTCTTTTAAGCGTATCTCACAAATTGACCATAAATTTGCTAACTCCAAACGAACAGCTATCATACGAAATGCCAAGTATTCATAATCCATTAAACTAATAGAATGTGCATTGGAGTTAATGTTATAGAATGTTTTAACAAAATATTTGCACGTGATTTTATTTTGGTGTTTCGAGGCCTCTATAGGTTGTGGATTCGATTCCCACTCGCGGAAATGAAATATTTAATAACGTCATTTCTTCGCTCGGGCGGGCAGGCAAAGCACGGCGTTGAGCTCTGCTGCTCATTTGTTTTGGTACACAATGGTTTTGGTTTGGTTGGTTAATACTTTGGCTTAAAGTGGGGAACTGAGTGTCTAAGCACTAGGGTACCTCTGTATTTGTTAGTAGCATTTGTTTACGCATGGCAGTTGTGGATTCAATTCCCACTTGGGGCATGAATTATTTTCATTGCGTCTTTCTGGTGACAAAAGACCAAGATAAAGTAACATTTCGAAAATTGGGCTATGCATGAGTAACGGAGTGTCTTAACACAAGGTTCCCTTACCCTACCCTGCTTTATGTAAAATACAGTGTTTACAACTTTTAGATATAATAGTGTAAATAACCATTAGGTATATTTAATAATTTTATGGCTAAGATGATCGTAATGTAAAACATTTAACATTGGTTGTTATTATCAAATAAACAGACATTCTATTGCCAAATAATAGTTTAAAATTGATATTGAAATTCTTGGGTATAATTTTAAACGAGGCTGGATTGAATTTACTTCTTTGAAAACATATTCGACACCTTAATATTTATATTAATCTGCATAATTTACGTAAGTTTAAGTTACTTATATGAAGTATAACTCGTTTGTAGTACGAACACGGTGCCACAAACGAGCAGTTGTTTCACAATGTACTACATAATACTATTCTATTGAAGATGAAAATACACATATTAATATTCTGAAGGCATAACGAAAAAAGTTATATAAACAGACTTAAGTCGAATCGAGTTGTTGTTATTAGATTATGCTAAACAGATACGGCACGAGATGCGGCTGAGGACCTAAAGTTTGTGTGCCAATATAAAATGAAGCTAAGGATGTAAAAATATTGTTATGCCTAATTAAATGTCTAATAAGCCTAGTTTAAATAACATATACTAGCCAAATAAAAAGCTCGTTATTTTGCTGAGAGCTCAAACCACTGTGTCTGTGTTTGTTAAAATATATATGTATAAAATAATTACTGATCGTGGGTTCGATCCCACCTTGGGAAAATTATTTTATTTTAAACTGGCTTATTTTTGTGGCTTCGCTCAAGTGGGAACTGACATTGTTATATTTAATTGTACTTGGGCCGAATATGGGTAAATTTCGATCTTATATATTTATATTTGCTCGAAATAGACAAAATCAAGTGATAAGAATTTATTCTAATATCCACTTGTATTAAAAATGCGAAATAAAACTAAAAAAACGTTAAACGACTCTTAAGAGTAAAGAAAACTAGAAAGTAAAGCATTTTAATACTAGTATTACTTTAGTTGTAAAGTAAATGAGGTAGCGGACGAAAGTTACATAAAGAAGGCTAAGTCCAATCAACTTGTTGTTATTACATTATGCAAAACGGACATTCTTCCTCGAGACGACGAATAAGGAAGGGTTTGATAAGAAATTTAATAAAGGACTAAAGGACAATTTAAATATAATGACAGAGTTGTGTATTTGTATACCTACCTACATGTATATAATTCATAACTTTGTATGTGTGTGTCTTATTATGGGATTGTTTTAAATAACTATAGAGTAAATAAAAGATTCTTTAATAAGAGGTCGTCGCGATGGTTGTGAATACGATTCCCGTTCGGGAAATTGAATTCCTTCACTCATCACGCAAAGCCTTATGAATTCGACGGAATATAGGAACACTGTTCTGTCTGAGTTTGTGACATTGACGAGTGGTAGAATAAAGTGTCAGATTTTTTCTATCAAAGCTGGAAAATGAAAATAATTCTTTCCTTTGAATCAAGATCGAACCGCCGATGATTCAAACATTGTATCAAACCTAGTAGTGCACGTTTAAGGGTAACTTTTTTAAATTTCCACTTATAAATATGTCTTATTTAAATTAAAAGTTTCAGGTTTTAACACTTCCAGTAAGTTATCGCGTACGTAAAGCAAATTTGCAAGTTTAAATGAGCTGGCACTTGCCGTCGCTCAAACTGCCTTGCGACTCCATTGGGGATTACAAACGTTCTACTACTGAGTTTACTTCCTTGTAGTTTGTAGGAATAGTTTTAATTAATTTAAAAATATCTATATATTTTAACTGTTGTTGGGCTATTCTCATTTAGGGATTTATCATCTTAACATTTAGTACTCTCATTGCCGGACATGGGCTCCTAAAGATGATATGTTATTTTCTTTGCGTACCTAGTGGCTTCTGGCGACATTTGCCAGCTCGTAGGTCTACTTAGTGGTCGGTCTGCTCACTTTCCGTGGTGTGGTTCATAGCTGCCTCTCGGGGACTTTTCTGCCTAAACGTAATCGATTATCCTCATTTTTGATATCACTTCAGCTGACCAATCCTTGGGGCAATGTTAATTAAAAATCACTATATTTATAGTAAATCATTGCCAATCCCAACAAAATTTGAACTAACGGTCTTAAAGATTAGTAAGAGATGCGTCCACTGCGCCACGAAGTTTATAAATATGTTTAAATAATCCCATTGAGTCATCAAAGTTATTAAAGACAGAAATATCTGTATGTACTACGTTTTTGGCTGGGTTTCAATAAATAAAAAGTTACGCACATGTTTACATTTGTTGTTGCATTTTTCAGTTCAATGCACTTTAATCTAATCGAGATTTACAGCAGAAATTAATTTTCTTGAGTGTGAAAACGTGTGGAGCTATTATTTTGCAAACGATTGTGGCGAAGACACAAGAGTGTACAGGCCGTCGTGGCATAGTGGCATCTGACTGCATATGTTACTGTTGTGGGTTCGATTTCCACTCAGGGGAATGAATTATTTTATTAAAAGCGCCACTATACAAAGTGTTTCAATTATTTAAGTGTCGACAGATTTGCTTATAGATATATTTTTTAATATTTCGACAAATATTCTTTCTTTTTTTAGGAAACACAAAATTTTTTTTGTGTTTCCTATTTTCTCCAATTTTTTTTCTTTTGTCTATAATGTTCAAGAAAATGGTAATTCACATTAACCTTTACAATGTCACTAACGCTACATCAAATACACCTAACTCAGAAAGATTAATTTTTCTTCAATCTTTATACAAAATGAATATCAGAATTATGCCTAAATAGCATGGAAATGAGAATTTAAATGTTAAAATACAATCCCAAGACCAACGTATAAAAACGAGGAGATTAAAAAACTGTTGCGTTGAATTTTTTATTTTGGACGTTACGTGTCGAGACTCGTTTAGTACTAAGACCGATATAAAGTACACATTAGGATTGTATGTGGGTGTGACCTTTGTAGTTTTATAATAATAATAAATTAAATTATTTATTATTTACATAAATTTTGTAGAGTTTGAAGACCTTTTAGCTTAGTATTTAAACGACTTCTGTAAGAAAAGGAGGTTATCAATTCGACTGTATGTTTTTTTTAATGTTGTTTTACACGATGATACATGACGCAATTGTTTCGAAAATTTGGCGGAAGCTGGAGAATGACGATATTTTAAACACTAAGTGCCTTTCTGAGTACTCTGCGGAAAAATGCGTGAATTATTTATATAACATTTATTATAGATATAGTAATATCTACACTGAACCCTCTATAGATTAAGCTATTGGAGGCAATCTATAAAAAAACTAAATCCACTCAATTGCCTCAAACAACTCTTTTAATAAAACATTTTAACATTATCACAAAAACAATACAAACATTTTTATATAGAATATCGTAAAAACTCGGGTCAAAGCTTCAGATATTAAAAAATATGATTTACATAGCTATAAAAAAAGCTATAACTCATACATGTCAACGTTTATTTATCATTTCGTAGTTAAAAATCCTCACAGAATCATAATTTATGATGGTCTCTTTAATCAAGTACACGAGATGAGGGACACCTGTTAAGCCAATAAAATTATATATTACTAGAAAAACTAAAAGTTATAGTAAACAATAGGGTCAGCAAATTAAGTTCGTTAAAAAAAAAATTGAGGTTTTTACTGTTAAAATAAGATATTTTTCATACTTAATTTAAAATTTATTAAATTTTAATTAGTATTAAATAGAGAAATTACGGTTTTTACCATAAATAATAATTTAAGATCCGTCAACAGAAATAATTCTGTGTAAGTGGTAAGTGAAAAAGGTATTTACATATTTACAAGACTATAGATATTTGGTAAAATACGAGACGTAAGACGTCGACGTCGTGGTATAAGAGAAATGCGTTAAGGAACATACGATGGTTACGGATTCGACGCCCAATCGATGCTTAAAAATAAAAAAAACGTTAAAGTCAAAAACTTAAACATAATTTTCACCTTTCCTTCACCTCCTTTTAAAAAAGACATTAATATCAAACGAGGCAGAATTTAAATTACTACTATACTTTGTAAAAATGTACAACTTCTAAAGAAATCCA
Organism: Heliconius numata; assembly: GCA_016802625.1. Taxonomy (NCBI): domain Eukaryota; kingdom Metazoa; phylum Arthropoda; class Insecta; order Lepidoptera; family Nymphalidae; genus Heliconius; species Heliconius numata. Next base: position 135,514 of record JAEBDU010000063.1, on the reverse strand, counting down.
ATTGCAAGTACTAGAAGTTTTACTAATTCATTTTTTTTGCAAACTGTACCTACCTACTCTAACAAATTATTACGTAGAAAAGTTTAATTACTGCCAGCAGGATGCAAAGGCACTGAAATTTATTCCGGTTTTCAAAGTTAAATAAAATGTATAGCGGTTTTGAATTCACTTTAAACGGTTTATTTTGAGACGAAAGTGTTTGTGTTTTAAATGATATTTAAGTTACATCAAGAATATGCCGTGTATGTTTAGTTATTTTTTAATGTTAATTTAACTGATTGTAAATATGCCTAACAGTCATATTGGAGCGTAAGTGACCAGACCAACAAACTATTCAGGTATCAACTACTTTATAATGAAATACTTCATTTTAAAAAACTGATAAAAATAACACTTTATGACATATATCTAAATGCGTGTTAACAAAGTTGTGTTTCTATATTCTACATCCCTGGGAACGCAACGCGGCGTCTTTCGCGAATTCTCGCTTAAATAACAAATATCTCTAGTTACATTCCCAGTAGCTTGCATAACTAGATAATTCACAATATTTTTATTATTACAAATGAGTATATATTGTGTTTACATTATCGCGACAAGATAGACTTTCCTATTAATATGAATTGGCAGTATTTAATCATTTTACTTACTTAAATTTATCTATACAAATTTATGAAGAAATAAAACAACAACCAACTTCAAAAGAATATATTAACGCTAAGACGTAGAAAATAATATTTTAATTACCCCAAAAGTAAAGAAAATGATAAAATAATAAATGGAATTATTTATATTCATGTACTATTTTATATTAAAAGCTTTTTTTACTATTTATAATCCGATATTGACACTGAGACTCCCTGGTATATCTTTAGAATGTTTTGTTCATTGTATTTTCAATTACTCAATACAATTTCTCAATTAGATCAAATAGTTCCCGAGATTAACGCGTACAACCAAACAAAAACTTCAGTTTTGTATAGAAGTATTTATGTAGTACTCATAGATGAAATATAATATTGCATTATTGTAAAATTAATGATTAATTAATAAGTTATACTTACAAAAATAGCAAAGTGAAACTTATCTTGACCAAGACAGGAAACATTAATGCTAGATAAGGATATCAGTTGCTTTGTATCTAATATTCGATGTAACATCCGTTAGGAGTGCTTGAAGTTAATTGATTTAACTCTCGCTTTTACCTACAGGAATATTTTAGATGCAGAAATGTGTGGTTGTTGTTCTTTATGTACGAACCGATTCATAGCACATACATTATTTTTTTTCTCAGTTCCCTCTGTATTCCCCATATAGCAGTTAGGCAGAGGGATTCCCTCTGCCTAACTGCTGCTGTTCACACATTCACGTCTTACAATCAGTTGCTATGCCGCTCCGCCACGGTGGGCCGTGCCAGTAACAAAAGTTTAATGTAGATATATTCGTTGATTTTGCACTTTTAAAAAATTTAGATTGGTTTGTATATCAATTTTTAAACGTTTTTAAATGTTTCCTTTTCCTGCTGTACAAATTAAATAAATATATCTATATCTTAGTGTTTATCGTGTTATACATTAAAATTAGTCTTATACTAGAATACTTTTTGCTAAAACCTTGAAATTCCATCAATAGCTATATCAGTTGTTAAATAGATATAATTATTATAGTACTTTACTTTTTCAGTCTCGGTCAAATTAACCTGTAATATTGATCTGTCATAGAAAATGGGCGCGGTGTTTTATTATAACGTCACAAAACGTTTCATAGTGAAATCGAAATGGGCGATGACACGCTATCTATACTAGTGTTATACTATAGCTTTGTTTCTTTTAGACAACTATTTTTTTTATTAAAAATAATGTTTTGTAATAGTTTGATAAATATTAGTTTAAATATATTCAACATTATTTTGATCTAATTCACTTTGAAAAATAAAAATTCAATGCAATTTATTACCTAACATCAGGCCAGTAGGCCGTCAATTAAAAAACTTTTTTTAAATTTTGCACAAAAAAAAACAAAAATTCCAACCTTCCCCTACATTCCTGTATCTATCTATATCTGGCATCACTCACCCGATGTCAACTGTCAACCGATGATTTATGGCCGTTGAAATAACTTCACACGTTTGGATGATTGTTTGAATTTGATATATAGTATAGGTTGGGGCGTAGATAATATAATACAAACTTATAGTGTATTAGCACTTTGTTGGTTTAGTTCTGGGGATATGATTGATTTTTATTGTTTTACTTTTATAGTATGTATTTTAGGGAATTTGTTTCATTGCTTAGTTAAAACATTTTTTACACATCTGTTCCCACTTTCCGCCGAATTCTCGTAGCATTGCGTACTTAGTGGTGGAAGTCAACACCTCGTTACCAGACCCAGGAAATGAAAATTATAAAATATTTTATACCTCCTAGTTGGCATCGAAACCACAACCATTACGTTTTCAGTTACCCGCTTGTGCCCCTGCCACGATGACCACTGATGAATGCTAATTATAAATTTAAAATGATGTTATATAATTTTAAATTAAATAATGAATATCCTAATTTTATATTTATAATTCGAATGCTTTGAATTCGGAGGGCATGTATAAGATGTTGATGACAATGTACGGGGCGAAAGAGGTATGCAGAGATCGTAGTGCTTGACGTTCCGTTCTATCTGGCTAGTCCGCTGGGGAGCGTGAAGTTAAAAAATATAAAACAGTACTGCTTTACATTTTTTAAAACACATTTTTATATGTAAACAGAAACTTACGTGGGTAGTTGAAATAACTTAAAAGCTTTTAAAAAGTTACATTTTGTGGAAATTGATGATCAAAATAACCACCAATTGGGCAACAGATGTTTTAATTATTATGAATGGAATGAGTGACAGAAAGGTCACATGTTTTCTTAGAACATTTTAAAAAATAAAAATAATATTATTACACCTTGTACCAAAATATGCTCAAAAATTAAATTCAAAAGGATTTGTTGCATCTATTCCTATTTTATTTAAACATGTAAAATATCTTGCGTCATACCAACAAGTGTCTTCACGTTCCACCCGAATTCTTAACCGCTATTACGTTATTTATTTGGGTTTTAAATATTAGGTGTTATCTGATTTGAGGCGCAGTGTGGGTTCGATACCCAGTGGGGTAAAAAGAAACAGCGCAGCGTTGAGACTGACTAAGCAACTAATGTCGAAAATTAGCCTATGCGTGGCAACGGAGTACTTATCTTTACTAGATCGCTATCTGCCTACTCTGCTATCTGATCAAATATACATATAACTTAGTATTATAACAAGCTACTTTTATTGGCAATAACCAATGCTTCACCTCAACCTTCCAACAGTATCTGCAATATTATATAATAATTCAATACGTCAGTGTTTCAGTCATATTGTAACTATATTTCAGGCGTTTTACAAAATTTGTACTGGTACATAAGTTTATTCAGTTTTTGATATTTATTATAACAAAAACGGAATAATAATGAAAAAGTACTATATGTGGTATGGAGCGTTATAATTGCTATATTCATCTTGTGTTATATTTATTAAAATGCAAATAAACTTAAACTTAGCTAAAGGTCTATGTATAAAAAAAATGGACGTTGAACTTATAAATAGATATCTGTTAAATGCAGCAAATTCAAGAATAACTGGTATATTACTTAACATTATTATTATTGATTACTTTGAAGTTTGAACCAGATTTTAGCATCTATAACTTTTGTATTTCAGCTTATTTATCTTACTCAATATTATTATATAAATTTTTTCATAGTCTCATTGTAATTTGCATTTCATTAAATTAGCGGATTTCTCAGAGTAAATAATTGCCCAAGGCTACGGTATTTGTCTTTCGAAAGCTACTGGTTCTTATGATTTATGTTTGTGACGTTCATTGCCATCATCGTGTCTGAGCGCATACGACAACTGTGAGTATGAATCCTAGTTGAGAGAATGTTTATATTTAATAAATCATTATTACTCTTGCTTTTCTTTACAAATTACGTCGCTGGTTTCCGACTGCCGCTATTCTCCGTGTGATTGAACGAAGTGATTCTTCACTAAGTGAGAAGTATTTATCAATCCTGTAAAATGAAGGGAGTGCCTTGAGATGAGCTCTTTATCAATATGTAATTATAACGAAATCGGTGATCATTTTTAATGAAAAATAGAAAATTGACACTATTTTACATTTTTGGATTGATATTAACCGAGCGGCGATTGTATCCTAACACTAGTTAAAAATAATCAAGACAAAAAAGATACTTTTTATTAAAAGCAAAATATTTATATTAGTACCTCTAGATAATGTTTAACATATTCCATACCCGTGAAAGTTAACCCACATAACGTATTTCCAATTAAGTCCCATATCTCCCATCTTTGCCAACAAATTGGGGCAATTAACCTAATTGCCTCTTCCTATACTGTGAAAATTTTCTTCATGCTTTTACTGTACATTTAATATATTGAACAGCCACTCGTTTATTATTTTATAATATTTAAACTTAAACGTCGTCGGGGCATAGTAGGATTTTGACTGTTTGCAATGTCGTCATGTCAAATCCTAGTCGTCTGAATGGAGATATTTATGTGTAATAGATAGTTTTAAAGAGAATAAAGTGTTGTGTTTTACTGCCCTAATGATTTTAGGTATGTAACAGTGTTAGTTTTCCATCGCTATTGTAATTTAATGGTTTCTTCTTAAATGTCCATACATCTCTCAAATACATATTTGTACGAATACGTACATCCGTTTATCCAGAAAAAAATTCTTGCCCGTATCAGGATCGAACTCGCAACCGTTGCGTTTACAGTGCATACTATCCCATTGTGCCACGATGACCTCTACTCATGAGAATGTATTAAGTATCCCGATCTGCAGATAGTGAATCTAAGATTAATTCTATTAATGTTACTTGTTAACTATAGCTACCTGTTCCTAACTATGTCAAAGTTACTGTCATACTGACCTACATACTAGCAGGATGGAGTTGGTCTTGAGATGATTTACTATTGAAGTAGCATCACGTATTACTTATAAATAAATACATAGAGAGGTTCAAATATCAAAGCAAAGATCTTAAATACTAAAGTTACGCTATCTGTTAGAGCTCCAATAACTTAAATTTTGGATCGATTTTGATTAGTTATTAGAATAAGACATTCTGTCTGTATTGGTGATCTTAGTTATTTCAATCCTGATGTATATGATCGTATTTAAATTATTATCTGACAACAGTTCCAGACAAATAATAATTTGTGTGGTAAGTTGTGACAGACAAAATCACAAACAGACAGTATCTAGATCTGTGACTGTCATCTCAAAATTTAGCGGAACGTGGAAAAATGTCTCAATAGTATTGACGCGATGTTTACTCGTTCATTCGAGATAATACAATATATGGTAATAGTAAATGGAGAATGAAGAGTTGAAACACTAGATTTTCTAAACCTATTTCTCTCAAAGTGAGATTTGTATGGTAACTTGACGCCAAACACACAGGTATAGCTATACCAACAAAAATATGCCTGTTCTAATTCCAGTATTTTTATTTCGTTATGTTTTTTGTATAAATATTTTAAAATAATAATCATATATTTTTATTTTCAGGTAAGCTTAAGTGCCAGTTGTAAATCATAAGGGCGTTATTCAGAACAGTGAGTGGCTTGACATGATAACGTTTCTGCCTAACTTGTTATTTTATTTTGAATTAGTCTCGTTTTCTTTTTCGTTTTCAAGGAACATTTTGATGAGAGCTATTATTTTTTTTTAGTATTCAGTTTAGCTTGCTTACATGCAATTTCTGTAGTTAAATACATAAAATAATAATATAGAGAGAACCTATTGTTCAGATACTCCATTCTCCTTTTCCCGAATCTTATTATCCCACTTTCCGTCTAATTTTCGAGATATAGCGGGTTGGGTGGCAGAACTCAACAATGGGCTGTTACCAGATCGAGGTAATTAAAATATTTAAATAATTCATTCTCCGGAGTAAGAATTGAACCCATAACCCTCCTCTTTACAGTTACATAATGTGCAACTGAGCCACGCCGCGACGGCCACAAGTGTTAGGTGAATGTTTATAAATCATATTTTGTTTACACCAACAACAAAACGCGATTAGCTTAATTATTTTTAACGGACTCGCCAGCGTTACGTTAACAATGTAAAATTTATCATTGTTGTGACGCGTAACCGCCATTAATTCACTTGCTTCGGTCTGATCTAAATGATTAATCGGTCTCGAATTTGCTTAGTGAAAATAAACTTCGGTTATTATGAATATCGTGTTACGGGAATTACGGTATTTTTAAAAGGAAAATATGTACGAGGCCGTCGTCGTCCAATGTCTGATTGTAAAGGCGATGGTTGTAGGCTCGATTCCCACTCTGAGAAATGACGTAGTTCACGAAAGCTTTGCTCTCGTAAGATTATAAGGCGAGACGTTGAGTTTAGAAAATTAAACCATAATTGGGACGAAATATGTCTTAACACTATTATATATCGTTATTTCTTTAAAAAATAAAACTTGATTTATGTCGTAAAATTATTTTCTTGGACTATGTGCAATAATAAAAAAAACGTAGTATATGTACAGCTATGTTTAAATATTTCTGTTTAATAGTTAGTAAACAACAAAAAATTATGAATGTAATTTTCTATAGGCTATCAGAAACTCTTTAAAACTTTAAAGCTCCATTCATTCCATATTTCTGTTATAATCAACTTGATCCGGATAACACTTAGGAAATAAAGCTTCTTCTTGTGTAGAAAGCTATACATACGCGAGTGATTTTGATAAATGTTGTTTTTTATTTTATTTGTATTAAAAAGTTATAAATTATTTTTTTATTAGTGTGGTAGGTTTTTTAATACGTGTAAGACTTATAGCCAAATTTTCAACGTATGTAAAGTCTGGGGCAATTTTTTACCCACCATTCACCACACGGACACCTCTAAACTACGCTATTATTGTACTAATAAGTATAAACTGCTAAGGAGTGGAATTCCCTGCCTGCTCAACTGTTCCCCGTTAAATATAACCTGGCCGTCTTCAAGGAAAGAGTGAATAGGCATTATCTGGGTAAACATGCTCCACCATCGTTCGCATCGTCACTTACCACCAGGTGAGATAGCGGACAAATGCTTACCCATCTTCAGTAAAAAAATAAATAAATAAATAAATAAAAAACAAAGAATTTAAAAGCTTATTAGCTTACATGGTAACACAAATAAAACGCCAGCCCTATTTAAGCTCATATAATGTTTAGTAATTACAGTACAGTTGTTAGTCAAGAGCTTTGAAGCTTTGAGCTTCCACTCGTGTAGGGAAGTGCTTTTCAATTTGATAACGATTTATTGGTTATACTCATGAACTAAAATTAAAAATATTTATTTAAATAAACCTATTTTGATTTATAATTTTACATATTTTAAGTACTATGCTATTAGATAATGTAAGTATAGGTTTAAATATATATATTGTTAAATTATTATTTGTAAGTAAGTTTTTTTTTGTAAAACAAAAAAGTTGCTTTTGTTTGTTTGTTTGTTGGTTTGTTTCTCTGTCTGTTTGAATTTGAATGTTCAAAAGTAAAAGTAAATGATAAGTAATAACGAAAAATAAACCACCAGTGAACAAGTAGGAACTATGAGAATACTCATCTTAACGCCCTCGTAATGTAACTACATGCCAAAATTTAAACTTTATAGATTCAAATCAATAAATTCAAGTCAGCTCATATATGCTTAAGATAGAATATATCAAGTTAATAAATTTCAATTGTTAAGTACACCACCCAGCTATCTCCCTAGTAATTTCCGCGCCACAGCGTGACGTTCCACCTGCCTATATAAATATCGAACGCAACATTAATTACTGTTATAAAAGACGGAGTCTGATAGGCCGTCAGATAAATGGTTTCTTTGATGCTCGTTAACAGACTAAACAATAGAGTTAAACGAAATCCAATAGCATTCTAATTGTGGTTTTCGCTCAGCAATTATTATGAAGTCTTAAGTTTTCTCCAACGGATTATCGCGTTGTAATCCATTTAATTAAGTAAAGCTTTGAATGGAAGTAAGTTATAATGATTTTTGCGTAGTTTTGTTTTGGTTTTGGAAGCGATGGTTGTACATTCAAATCACAGTTTAAAGTCTATTACACAAATGTTACAATCTTGGTTGAATGAATTGTTTTCATTTCTTCTCTACTGTAACCTTATATATCGCGGCGTTGAATTCCGCTAGAGAAGAGTCCGCCACAGAGTGTCCTTACACTAGGTTCCTTCCGACATACTTTGCTATATGCAAAATACAGCGTGAAGCTAAAAAATTAAAAAAGAATATAAATTACTTTTAACACATTCCAATTGGCAAATAAATGTTTAAATAACCTCAATATATTTCATTTTCATAGTATGTGTACTATACGGCCAAATTAAAATGATCGATTTTCTCCTGGTCGGATTAAACTTACATAGGTACGACGACTTTATAAATGTACTCATTAATAATTATTAATGTCAAAGATGAATTCGTACAATTAAATTGTAAAATATTACAAACACACATTGTAGAACAGCTATTTATATTTCTATACCAATATTTTAAAGTTTGTAGGATTCAACGCGTTAATCTTAAGAACTACTTGTTTAATTTGAAAAAATATTTTTGTATTAAATGAGAAAAGCTAGTGGCCATTATAGTACGGCTTAAGAGGTTATATCACTTTAATTCTTTGTCAATTTCTTTATGTCAATGTCACACTACAAATGAAGAACGGAAGTATTTCCACGACCAGGCAAGCAAAAGTTAGTTAAATTATCAAATGTTACATAACGCTATAAAATGTTACGAAAAGTTTGGTAGAATAGTTATTAGTCTCTACGATATCCAATTTCGTCGCTCCACTGAACAGATGAAAACATCGCATAGCCGCGACGTTAGACGGACAGGCATCAAGCGTTACCATTAATAAGACAAATGAGCGCGAATGTGCGACTAAAATAAGAATTCATTTACTATACATACTCATATATATAAATATACAATATGACAGACCGACTTTTTTTTTAATGTTTTGTATGTTGTTGTCGTTTGACCTAATATTTTTTGTTTCTTCCGCGTCGAAAAAAAATTGTGACAGCTAAAAAAAATGTAGCGGGCTTTAAAGCTGTATCTTTTAAGTGTCATGTTATAGCTTTAGTAGTTTAAAATTCAAATTCAATTTTTATGGACTTTCAATATGTTTAAATTTCCAAATGTTCTTTTTTCAATAAAGGAAAGGTATATTACAAAAAACCTTTAAAATGTCATAATAGTGGAAAAGAGATTTGACATTCTACTAATTGATAACTTAGAAAACTTATTTGTACACGCGTCATGAAAAAGCTTCACGCTGTTCAACTTTCTGCACTTTATATTTCCGAAGATAGAGAATGATATGATTCCCCGGAGTGGGAATCTAATTTACATCCATCGTGGTTATCGTTAGACATTGTCCCACTGTGCCTAAGATGCCTAACTTAAAAAAATCGAAATGATCGTTGTTTTTCTTCGCTTCCATACCTACTACTTGATTGACAATGCAATCGTTCCACGTGAAACGCACGTGGTATAACGAGCTGCCGCGTCTCATTCGGTAAATGGGTCACCTGTGCCGCCACCGATTTATTGCTTATAAATGGATTGAACTGAAGAACACATTGACGGTTATTCCTAGTTTAACTACGTATTTTATGATAATGGATAATCTTACTTATTTTTATTGGAGTATTAAAATAACAACATTACAATCGATATTGTAAATGTTGTTTTCTTCCCTTCTTAGCTTCACGCTGTATCCCGCACATCGCAGAGGTTACCTGGCAGTCAGCCGCCGTTCTACTGATTTTATATATTTCTCCTATCGACTACACTCCGTTCCCCTTTGCCGTTTTGAAGGCATTAGTAGGTACATTATTCTTACCAAACAAAATCAATTTAGTTAGGTAACCACGTTAATTACTTGCATAACATCCATTGGATGCGTGGAGTTCCTAACTAATTACAGATAGTTATCTTCGCTATGATTAACTGTTGTACGACGGCGTTGCGTGCGTTTAACGCATATTTCATATGTTTATATAATATATACACCTATATAAGGTGTGTAGGAAATACTTTGATTACTACCGATATATGGGTAATATATTTGTAGGCTTTCTATTTAATTGTTATAATGTATTGGTTATTTCTTGTTGTTTTTTTTTCTTTATGGGGGTGTGTCGTGGATAATATTTTGATTTTATATGTTTTTTGATTGATGAAGCAATATATTAATGTTAAATATTTTTCATATACTTTTAATTTTGGTAAAATTTCACTAATATAGTTGAAATTCGCTTGAAACAAAGTTCAATAATGATATTTGCTGTAATTGAATATGTCTCGTTATTACATCTCCTAATTTAAAGTAAATGGTCGAGGCCGTGGTGGCAAAGCGTCTGACTAGATACGACTGTTGTGAGTTCTATTCCCAGTAGGTAGAATTGTTTCTTTATTTTCTTGCTCTGATATCAAAACTGACTACTAAGATAAAATAAATGCGCGGCGTTGCGTTCCTACACTCAATAGGCAATGTTTTAAAAATTGAGAATGGAATATTTTAAATTCTTAATTCAATAATTCTTCCTACATACGAGTATAACCGGAATATGCGGGACGCAGCGTGAATCTATTTTATTTTAAACTAAGACATACCATTTTTAACTTGTATCTATATTGATATTTACACCATATACTACATAACCATAACATTCTAGTGAGAATTGGCAAGCCGAATGCCTCGGATCACGTGCAAACATTTAAGCTATCGAAGGAATCATGACGTCACATTTCAGACTTCAGATCATCGTAAATCTTCCACGGCAGTGGTTGAATAGAACTAATGAATTTACGACCGACGCCAATAAATCAAGTTGGATCGAATACTAGGGGCAAATAAAAGTGTATACCGTTTGTGGTTTCTATGTTGTTTTGGTTGGTTTTTTGTTTTGTTCTCAGCGGACCCCGTATAAAGCAGGGTAGGCAGGGGCAGCGTAGAATTAACACATTCCGTTCCACATCCAAATTTGGCCACAATACGTGTTGTGTGGCGGAACTCAACGCTGCACTTTATTGCCAGATTATTGGGAATAGAACCCACAGCCGTCACATTTACAGTCACGCTGTTGGATTTATTTGAAAGTGTTTATTGTTTTAAATTTTGCTATTGCTTTAGCTATAGCTACTAGGCATTACGCACTATAATTGAGTTGTAGTGGTTAGGCGGTCGCAGTTGTAATTAATGTGTTTGTCAATAATATAAGTAGGTGTGTGTTATGTAAATTGAAATATAATATTCGTATTTAAGTTCTATTTAATAATAAACTTTTTATTAATAAATTATAAAGACTTACAGACCTAAATAGTATAGGTACTTTAGTATTCTACAAATCTAGTAGAAACCACTATGTTTGAATCTGTCGTGGTGTAGTGGAGCAGTGTTTGAGTTCTAAACGCGACGTAGTCGACACGTCGTAGGTTTGACTCCCACACTGGGGAATTATTTTCATTTCCTCGCATTGGTAACAAGACAACGTACATCATTGAGTTCCGCCACTCAACTCGCTATGTCTCGAAAAGTAGGTGGGAACCTCACAGTTAAAAAAAAGAACTAAGTAACTAAGCCAGGAGAGGTATTATAGCAATAACATGCAATATCCTTTGCGAAGTAGATAAACGACGAACACTTAATATCATATTTGAATAGTATAATATGCACTTTCATCTTTACTAGACCGAGGCCAAGAATCTGTTTATTATTCTTAATATTTAAGACGGTTTTTAAAATAAATCGCTTATTTTTATTTATTCAAGAGTTTAAAGTAGCATAACGTTTGCCTTAACCCTCTCAAGTGCGTCTACATTAAAAATATGTTCAATATTATCCGGATAGATTTATCAATAGATTATCTTTAATTACCAAGTAAAGTGCAGCAGTTGCATACATATCTGGAACTACTGTATTAGTATAAGTAGGATTTTATTTTTTGTTCGGTTCTTCTTAGAAAGTTTTTTTTATTGATAGTCTTCTTTATCCTTTAATGATTCAATAGTAAATATCATCTGGTTCCTTTAACCACACTAGGTTTTTCTTTTGACCAATTAGAAAATTGGAACCTAACCTATGATATATGTTTTAAATAAAACATATCCACACTGTGCCACGACGGTGTCACAATTTCCAAGGTATTGGATTCACAAATGTGGGGCTGACCTGATTTTGTATGAGCGCCACATTTGATTTGAGAGACGTTTTAATTTGACACACGAATTCTCTTTTTGTAATCAAGATAAAGCGGAGCTTGCTTTTTTGTACCGTGAAGTGTTTAATCTAGTGCTATGAGGGAAGAGGTTTATTTACTTAATTCTTTTTTTTTATCTTATTTATTTTGTGTTTGAGTATATGTAATAATATATTTTATACTATAACATTACTGTACAAAACCAGTGCCCGCTGCAAAAGCCGGTACAGCGTCTGATTGTAAACGTGACGGTTTTTGGTTCGATTCTCACTCGAGGATATGAATTATTTTCATATTCTCACTTTAGTAATGAAACCACGCGCGGCGTTGAGTTCTGTCCTTAGACTAGGTTCAAGATTAACACTAGGTTCCCTCTGCCGAATCTGCTATACGGCGTAAAGCTAAAAGAGTAACCTACTCACATAAACTGCAGCGTTAAACTGCGACAACGTGACAGTACTTCTCTCACCTCACTCCTCGCAAAATACGAAAGATGCGTAGTGATATATTATGTGTAAAGAGTAATTCACGGAATATTACCGTTAATCATAAGTGGATAAGGGCCAAAGTGAGCATTCCTACGCCCCCGGTATATTTTAAATCACGTGGCGTACTTCTAAATTGATTTTATTTGTTTGTCATTTCTTAATGTCACATTGATTACTCAGTGTTTAGTAATTTTTCTTTGACAAGTTTAAATGTTAAAAATGTTCAGTATATTTTTAATTAACTTTAAAATTATGTAGATTGTTGTTTAAGAATCTAATTAATTTATTACTCGATTAATAGGAAGATATAGATAATGAAGTAATTGAATAATAAAACTGGATCTCTCCACTTAAGTGGAATTTACGTTTTTATAAATGATGAAATTTTATTGTTAACTTACATGTACATGTAGGTAGAGAGTAGCCGGATGAAAAAATATAAAAATATCGTTAATTTTTTATTAAAACTATCTATTTTAGTAGCTTTTTACGATACGATCGAACTTAAACTAATGATTTGGTAACCGACGCGAATAAATCAAGGGGCATCCGAGTGTTACAGAAATAGCCGACCTTTGCCAGGTATTCCGAGCGTGATGCTCGATTAGCAGAGATTAATAATGGTCGGGGCATAGACCCCGTTTGTGTGCTGACTGTGTATCGCTATTTTTATATATTTACACTTTAGAGTTTCTAAGATTTAAAAGTATGATTAAGTTTAGTAAACCTTCTAAGAGTTAAAAGTATGATTATGTTTTTTATCTTGTATGTGATGGTTTCCATATTGTTTTATAAGGTAAGCAGGGAAGACCTAGTGTCAAGATTCTCCGTTCTCCATTTTTCTCCCGAATAGCGTGTTGACTCAATCTTTCTTGCCATAGCAGAAAAATTAGAGTGATTCATTGCCCAAATAATGATAGCATCCACAGACATCATCCGCTGCACGACAGAGTCAATAATGGTTCATGGAACAAATTATTCGGAAATTATAAATAATTTAAATCCTCAAGTAAATTATTGTACTTTTACAGTTCAAAATTCAAATTGTTCTGGTGAGGAATTTTTATACTTGAAATATTTTCATTTCTCTGGCTTTGTCACACACTGTAGTATTAAATTCCTAGTCTTATCTCGACGTCTAAATGACAGAATTGTGAAAGCTGTCGTCGTATAAGTGTTCATTTTGAAAATTGGATTTTTTATTGTTTGTACCCAGGCCAATATTTTGGTATAATTGTGGGTTCTATTCTATCTATCGCCTGTGGTCATATTTTAGCTTTTCAAACAGCACAATGTTACTCATAAACTAAAACCAATATGGGTCACGTTTCAGGCCCCGAGGCTTTTATACAGAAAGTACCTAACAAATACTCTATTCTGGTTAGAGTGGAATCTGTCTAGACGTCTATTCTGCTACATATAGCCGCATGTTTGGTTATATTTGGAGAAACTGTTATAAACTCAGCTAAATGTTGTACTTTGGGGGCGTTTGAATGTAAAAGTGATAGTAGGTTCAATATCAACATGTCGTAACCCCACTCTGTAAGACAAAGCGCGGAGTTCAGTTGCGCCAATCGCTACCCAATATCTCAATTTGGACGGAATATGTAACGGAGAATTTTAACAATAGTTTAACATTAGCCATAACCCTACTATGAAGGTAAAAATCGTGAACCGGTTTTTTTAGGTATAGGTACACTGGATATATGTAGGTACATTGAAAATAGCTACATGAAAGTTTATTTGCTTTTTCATACTTTTATTAGTAACTAGTGGACCCGGACGCGGCTACGCCTGCTTGAACTATAAGAATATTTTCGCGTCGGTCATACTCATACTATGCCGCCCGAAGGCTAGGTCATTTCGAATCAGTGACATCTCCTTAATTTTTAACAAACTTCATAAGGATGAATATCAAAATGTCGCGGTAACGGTTGCGTAGCGACGCGTCGGTTGTTATTAACATGGCAGAATAAATTGCATGTCAAATTAGAAAGTACATTAAAATATATTAGTTTATATGTGTAGTGTAATGTTATATAGCCTATAGCACTTCTGAAGAATGCAGCTTTTATACAAAACAAAAACAATGTAAATCAGACCAGTAGATCCAGAGATCTTAGCGTTCAAACAAACAAACAAACAAACAAACTCTTCCGCTTTATTATATTACTAGCGGACCCGGACGCGGCTACGCCTGCTTGAAATATAAGAATATAATTTCTATAGAAATATAATTTCAATCTAGATGAAATGCTAAAAGTGACTATTATATTTATTTTCATAAGGATGAATATCAAAATGACGCGGTAACGAACGCGGTCGCGTAGCGACGACGGTTGTTATTAACATGGCAGAATAAATTGCATGTCAAATTAGAAAGTATTTTAATTTATTAGTATATATGTGTAATGTAATGTTATATAGCCTATAGCACTTCTGAAGAATGCAGCTTTCATACAACACAAAAACAAAGTAAATCGAACCAGTAGATCCAGAGATCTTAGCGTTCAAACAAACAAACTCTTCCGCTTTATTATATTAGTATAGATATTAGTAATTCATTTTGTATGGAGTTTTCGTCTATGAGTTATAACACTTACAGGTGGTCTAGAAATGATGTGGGAGGAAATTTATATTTTGGTTATGAATTGAGTTTGAACAGCTCATTAGTAAACACGTGCTGATAATGTACAGATGTTACAAAAATGTCTGCTTACCCCCAAAAAAAAGTGAGGAGTCGTTAATTAAGTATACAGAGTTTGTTTTAGATTAATGTATCTGTCTGTAGTAATATATAATAGGTTAATCCATACCATATTTCTTAAATATATTTTCTTTGTATTGATAACAGGATGTTAACTTAAAGGTTAAGGTTAATCTTACAATAAATATTGTTGTCGTCATCATAATAAACTAAATAAAAGATTTACTAAAACAGATAGTTTTTTTAGCATATAGAATGGAACTTATGTTAACACTCCGTTCTTCACTTTTGCCGCCCAGCTTTTGAGACATTGCGTATGGAATAACGACACTCAACGCCACATTTTTGTTCTTACCAGACCGTGGAAATGAAAATAATCATTCCCTCGAGTGGAAATATAACCCACAACTTTCGGACTTGCAGTTAAACGTTGTGTCGCTGCACAACGAGTGACATAGAGACATACAGAAGATTTTGGTTTTCATTTAGTTTAAACAATATTATGTGCCAAATAAAAAAATTATGTAGTTCTATTTCCGGAAATGATAAAGTTGTCACGAACTAATCTAATATGAAACGATTTGCTATAATCGTAAGGAAATTACTAGTCATCGTTCTGTCTTCAACATTAAAATATTATTAGGAACAGAAAAAATGACACGAAATGCTTAACCCAATTTCTTTAAAAGAAATGTCTTTATAATAAATTATTAATACTAGCTAACTAAACGCGGTTTCGCTCGTAAAAAGTAATTGGTACACTCAAAATGGTTACATCAATAGTAGCTTATGTTATTCTCACATATAAGCGAAGTTTCTATAAAGTTGTATCTAAATCTATTCAGTAATTTTTGAGTGAAAGTGGGATAAATGAACATACTCATAAACTGTTATAATAATACGTAGTAGGATGTCACAGCCTTGAAAGCACGTAAAGCTTTAGAGCGTTAGTCTGATCCATTCAAATTTATGTTAACAACACTTGTTCGTGGTTTGTGTGAACTATATGAGTAACAATTTTATTAAGGCGCTTCGTTAGGTATGTGTATGATATTTTTTTTTTTCATATAAAATCAAAGTAAAATTTAAAGTATATTACTATTTGAATTTCAATTAGGTATATATGTAAGTGCTCAATCGAAATAAATATTTAATATTGTTATTCTACACGCTCTGATGTCGAGGCAAAGTGCGGCGTTCAGTTTCGCTACTCAACAAGCAACGCCTCCAGAATTCAGTTATCTCAGTAGGAATTGAACTTGCAACCATCACCTTTCCAGTTAGCGTTTTCTGTATATATAAAATTCTTATTTAAAATTAACATACCATTAAACATAATTAATAAACTCTTAGTTTGCTATAAAGATAACAAAAGATTATATTCCATAGTATGAAGAGACAGGTGAGGAGTGAGGAGCGAGATTTATTTCTATTAAGAATCCCAATGTCAACTCTGCGGACCTGCGGGGAGCTAGATAATGTATTAAAACGTTTTAAACATTATAAATGAGTTCGCCTTACAAAGTCACGGTGCTTTGTGAAATTATGAAATATTGTTGGAGATTTTTCTTATTCATTTGTTTATTCAATATTATAGTTATTAATTGGTGTGTTTTTATGCAAAGTGCAGTAATTTATTTTATTAATAAGTCATTGCGTTTTCAATTCTATTTATTTAGTAACAAAATAATGTCTTATTAAGTAGAGAAAGTTTTCTTTGCTTAGTCTGCTACGTGTGAAATTGGGAACAAAAATAGTTAAATTTTTACCGAAGCATGGATGAATAATGTCTATGATATAAAAAAATATTATTTTATATAAAATTTTAACCCGCACTATTAAATTCAGTATTTGTAGTGGATGCTCGGATGTAACTTATATGTATTATATAGGTGTTACGCATCTATTTACAAATCCAATAGAATGTAAGCAATCATCACAGGGCAATAGTTTCTCTCGCCAATACATGTTTATGGATCGTACATACATACATATTTGTTATGAGTGATTTTATTATTGTTGCAGCGCCATTCATCGTGATATTGTATTTAAACAGTCGTTTTAGAAATTTGCTTACAAAAATTGTCTTCGTTTAGTTAAAAAACATATTTGATATTTCATGCTCTACCTGCAATCTTGTTTTAATTTTCTGTAGTTAATTTCTAATACAACATGAATAATTATTATTTTTACATTTGTATAGATAAATGCTTAAAAGATCTGTTTGTTCAAATAAAACTATACGAACAACCAATTCCTTGTACTTAATCTCCTAAGATATTACTCTCAATTCGAATTTCCGCTTTATCTCATGCCAATATATTTTGATTCGAACGATCCGAAACGTAACGTTCTAGCTCTTAACAAAATATTTCCAATCTGTATCCAATTTTGAAAGCGCAAGATAATCGCGCTCTCGACATAGCATCAAATAATCCTGCGTATGAATCAACGTGGCATGCGCTGTATCAGGAGTTTGGATGGATGCCAGTGGTAGGCTATTCGTATACTGTGCGTTACATCAAAGAAAGAAATTTAGTGACGCATCACTCCGCTCTTTTTTTTTGCTTTGAAATATTTAATAGAATCGTGTACTTTGTTTTTATATTTTAACTAGCTTTTTAATGATTAACCTAAATTTAAACTAAATTTGAAAAAAAAACTCCGCGTATTTTTTCAGGAAATCTAGTGTTAGTCTAGATACTCCGTTTTAGTAATTTTCGAAATGAAAATTATTTAAACAATCAACGCCCCGCAGTTAAACATCCTCAAACATGATATTTTGTTATAAATCCTCGGTGCTCATAAGTACCTACTTGGTATTGACATTCTAATAACCTAAATAACATTTGATTACGTTCTAAAAATTCAAACAACATATAGACATCGTGTCATTTTTTTAAATTATATATGATATAATTTTATGAAATATTTTCCGATTATAAAAAGCATTTATTCGTCAAGTTTGTAACCAGCCTTAAACGAATTGTAGGTACACAGGTGAGCATCGTGGACAGATGACATCGGACACACCTACGAGTGTATTTACCAATAAATTTAACGAATGCGATAATGACCGGCAGAAGTGTCATCCATTCGTGGAAATTATTATTTTGAGATATATATATGTACATGTAGGTTCCGCACCTTTAGACCAACGCATGGGGTTAAGTTCCGCCACTTAACATACGTCTCTTAAGGGTGCGGAAAGTAGAGAGTAGTAGCGGGTTTTAAATATCCGTTTTTCTTTCTGCCTACCGTAAATATACAAATGAAGGTCATAAATTTTCGCATTCTTGATAAAATGATTTCATTTAAGTATCAAACTTTTTCATTTCAATATCGACTGCAATGAATGACATAATAATTTCAAAACTATGTCAGAATAGAGTTTTGTTGAGAAATAACAACATTAATTTGTTTCGTTTGTGGTCGCCGCAATACATGGTTGTGGTATGCTTTGAATGATGCAGCTTTTGAGTCTTTTGCTTGTGATTGATGGGCGTTTATCCTATAGATTTCATATACATAGGTATTTATTGTGCATAATACAGCCAATAAAGTGTGTTTTTTTCTTTTAATAAAAAAAGCTCTCTTTATGATGCTACTAACGATAATTTTTGAAGGGTTAATTTAAAGATAGCTAGTAAAAATTTTAGTAAAATTACTTCGTTTCTTTAAAGGCTTTTACTTTATTATATTGGTATGTTAGGTGTAGATATGATAGAATAAAATCTTGAAATATTAAAAAAATATACAATAATACTTTATCTCCATTTGCTTTCTGCCAAAGTAAATTGTACTACAAGATGGCCCCATTGTAATCGTCGGCTAAGCTGTTAAAAATAAAAAATTACAAATCCACATTGGAATTTTGAGTGTATATAAATTTGGTTATACATAATTCAACACATCTAATATTCATTTAACAAGTATTTTAAATTTATATTAATTAAAGATTTCGCTACATTTATCCACAAGAATTTTCTTCAATTTACACAAAATTACCCGATTTCGACCATAAATCGATCCCGGTTCAAACAAAAACAAATAATCACTAGTAACATACGATGTAAACACTCTCCCGTACAGAACTGTTGCCAACATAAATGTAAACGACTACTACGTATTATGCTGACGGTACCATGAATAAGATATTGTGAATGAAATATGCTCATCGCTTAACTAGTTTGCAAGGTCATGTTTATTTAAGACGTTATTCATCCTAAATTATTTGAATATTAGTCGTAATTTTAATTATTTCTATTAGTATTTATTGTAAGAAAAATGGTTCGTACCTAAATGATAACATATCACATTTTTCGACTATGTCACTCAATATGTTTTGGCCACTGTCTCGAAGATCGAACGATGCGTGTGAAACGCAGTGTCTTAACAGTAACTTCCGATGAAGTCTCGATATATTTTACATTACATATCTTTTACACTTACCAACAGACATTTGATTTCGAATCCAATACTATTTCCATTTCTTTTTCCTTTTCATATCATTCATTCCAGCACCACAATAATCTCTGTTTAACTTTAATAGAATTATAATAAATTACTTGTATAATTTCATAGTAATAAGTAGTTTCCGTAAAATATGATACTTGCAAAGTCGTAACAAGCAGCGTGTATCATCTCGATCGTAAAATTATACAGATGTTATATTGCAAGTGTTTACTGTTTAATAGTATAAACTATTAGAGATATGATATACGATTTATGTAAGTAATAAAAGATTTTGATTGTTTTATAATTGTTTTTTTGTATAGACAAAAATATATTAATAGGTGATTATCTATAGCTTTTACTTTACTTTCGCCACTCTACACGCAATGCTTTAAAAAATCAGCGGAAAGTGGAGAACGGAAGTGTCTTAATGGCAACGGAGTGTCTTAATACAAGGCTCCCAGATACCAGGTGCTTACCTTGCTATGTGCGTGATACAGCGTGAGGCGAAGAAAAGGAATACTTTAGAAAGAAACAACGTATTATTTAGTATAAAAAACTATACAAGGTACCTCAATGTTGGGTTAACATTAAATTTAAATGCAATAGTTGAATATTTGAATTATGTTCGATCATTAATATATTTACACAATCAGAGTTTAAATCGGTGAGAGCCAGGCTGCGTAATAAAGCAATTTTAATATCACTTTATATTTATTTATCGTTAGTTAGAGCGTGAACTTTCCGCTATTATATTCACATAAAAATAGGTAACGTTATTAAATACAATAATAAAAATAATTTTATTGAAATACGTTAAATATCATATACGTTTATAATAGAAAATTCTGGAATTATTTAGCCCCTAATGAACATTTTCGAAGAAAAATCATAGCATAACTTTCGTGCGAAACACGTTGTAAACGCTTCGAATATCCCATAAAAGAATACTAAAACTACGAAAGTTACTAACCCCATATTTTATTTCCTTTTTCTATAGGTACCACTGACGTGGATATGCAAGCAAATATAATTGCTATTCCATAGCATTAAGGTTCTTTATTAAGATTATGTAATAATTCTAAAGGTAATGGAAAGTTTTCATATCAAAAGTTACTACTGTGTGAAATATTATGTCCACAATCGATATTTTTGTAGTAATTTTTGACAGAAAGAAAGTATATGAATAGAAATGAATATGTTGATCACAGGTTACTTTTTTTTACGTATAATTCAACTGTAGTAACATCGGAAAGTTATTGCACAAATTAAATCTTAGTTTTAGTTATTTTTCGTTTTTTCTCTAACATTATGAATAAGTTGTAATAAAAGTATCAGAATTTCGACGTACCTTGGTCAAAACGTATGGCTTAGTGGGCACAACTTGGACGGTCCCAAAGGGCGCGGCTTCAAATCCCGCTACTATCAAATTTTATACATTTTCTAAAGAGTATTTTTAAATTAATACTTTAAAAATGATAAAAATAAGTCACTTTTTGTTTTGTTACCAGTGCAAGATAAGGAAAAAAAACTGCTGCGGCACGACGCGACGGGCTCTATGTTTACAAAACAATAATTAACCTGCTAGCTTAACATATAAATCCTACGTCTAATATATTTACCATTGGAGCTGCAGTGAAGCTTAAACAAAGTTTCCATTATATTGTATTTTAGTTAAATAATTGACTGTTAACGTCAAATCTAACGTAATCAGTTAAAGAATTTTGAACTTTAAAATTATAGCTGTAGAGTTAATGTAGTTAAGTATTTTAAATTTATATTTTGACATTGGCCATATGTTATCATTAAAGATATAAAATATTGAGACAATAGAAATAAAGTTTTATTTGGTATGAAATAAGGTGTGTTTCAGTTAGACGAGGTTCAGGATGTGATAACAAAAGGCATATAAATTTTATTCCAATAGTGAATGTTACGTAGAAACATTAATTAATTTAAATTCTTTATAAAGATTTCTGTTAATTGACTAGAGAGTGCTTATTTTCATTGAATAATGAATTAAAAATATAAAAATTGATTCTATTTATTTTTTGTGTTATAACTATAATAACATCGAAACCGTCGTGGCGCAGTGGTCGCCTGAGTGCAAAAAGCGATGGTTATATGTTCGATTCCCACCTCGGAGAATGAGTTATATGCCTTTCTTTATCTTCCTGCTTTGGAAAACAAGCGGCGCAACGGTGAGTTCCACCATTAAACGTACAATAACTCGCCAGATGGTTAAAAAGAGTATCTTAACATTAGGTTTTTATTATTAAACTTTTTTGCAAACTGTAGTACCCTGTGTATATTATTATAGTAGTTATATATATTAAAAGCATTAAAATTTGAGCATATTTCCCCAGTATTCGCATATTTATTTTAAAATAATTATCTACCTATGTATATTTCCATACATTGTGTAATAATTGAAAAGTGCATACAATAGGGTCATAACAAGGTCGTATTCAGCACAATCAAATAGCGCATAACAAACTTGAATGCATTCAAAATCAAGATCTTATTTGAGCTCTGAACTAATTAAATATACCTCGCGAACGAATTCCAACGGTTTTGTTTCCAACTTGCTCCAAGCAATTTCTTCTTGGTCTGAGTTGAATCTAAATTTAAGTAATAGCGGAATATATTTCTTTTATAAGTTAATATTTTTATAAGTTATATTTTTTGTACATGGGGGTATGTTTAGTTGATCACTCTGTTTTCTCTTTATATATAACTAGCCTTTAACTAGGGCTTCCTACGTGTGTACAAATCTTAACGGCCACAAAGCCCTTTTTGATTTATTAGAACCAGTAGCTCCTAAACTTAGCACGTTGAACCAAAGAAAATATTAAGAATAATATAATGTTAGTTAGATATATACCTAAATGTATTGAGATATATACTAAGAATATGTTCTTGGATGACCTTTTACCAAATCCAATCCAGATTATGTATGTTTAAAGATAGACAGTGAATAATAAAAATAAGATACTCTGCAGTCTCGCTAGGTGGTTTATTGACATCGAGAGAATGTATGATGAAGACGTGGCAAAAAATATTTTTGAAGTAAGAGTGTTTGGTAAGAGAGGCAGTGGGAGAACTACGTCCAAAAACACAGTATCGACGATACTGGAGGACGGTCACGGAAAAAAGTGGAGGACCTCTGCAGGGTTTGTATAAAGAGGTTGTGATGAAGTGGACGAGGTAGTAACTCTCAGTGCTAGAAGTAAAGCCTTGTGTTAAAAAAATGCTTTAAGTAATTTTATCAAGGGTAAACAAAACACGACTTTTATATGCACCAACAAAAAATAAATGCTTTTGCAGTAATTTACATTATGCCATTTTTAATCGCTATTCGTTCATAACTTGTACGTCTGTAAAGTTTCGAATCTCATTGTTTCTACGAGTTTTGCCGGCTTATTGATATTCCCGACTACACCAGATATGAATATACATTAAAGTATACATTGAATACTTAATAGTTGAGCCGTCGTCTTTCTTTTGTACTCTTGTTTTTCTTTCGTAAGCTCTCGATCGTTTAATATGCCGTTTAATCTCGAATATTTTATCGCTTTTTCTTTTTGACTTGTACGTACTTATTGAATTTTATTTTGGTAAAGTAATATGATATGAATTTTTGTAGACTTTTGATTGTTTGTGATTTTTGTTGTTGTGGGTTCATTTTTCATGCCTCCCATTAGGAAATTATACTATATTATATACAAGATAAAAACGATTGTCTCAATAAGAGGGGAAAATGGAGGAGATGGATATATTTATCAGTTTCTCGGTTTTCTGTAGCGTTTTGTTCAAAATTCAAAATACGTTGTTCCAAAGAATGGCGTTTATTTACAAATTATGAATGGTTATCCCAGTTTGGTAGTAGAAGGATTACCAAACTGTAGGCCTTCGTTCCCTGAAGAGATGTACTGAAAGCGCAAGGAGGCTTAAGGGTTATTATGAGGAATTCGTAAATTTTGTGTTTAATTTTAACAATGCTGTTTTAATAAGATTCGAAGGGGGTTGAGGGGGCGGGGGGTAGGTTTCAACCTAAATGAAGCTAGTAAGGCAACCCCAAGAAATATGAAAGTGAGCTGTCACTAGTTTACAAAGGGTTGTATAATAAAATTTTCACATAAATTTCTTTTGTTATAAAAATATTCAAGCACTTTCAGGGTTTTTAAACTGTCTTTTATTATATATTGTCCCCATTTAAAATATAGACACTACACTGCCAATAATTTTGCCTTTTATACCCCTGCATTTGGTTGTAAATATCATTTAATACTCCCAACAATATATGTTTAGTACACTCTAGTGGGTAAATAAGCTATATTTATGAAGGCCGGAACAGTAGACGTTTTGGTTTTTAGTTACTATAATTTTGTTTCAACGTAGTGGGTTCGATTTTTATATAAATTAATGGCTAGTTACTAGTAAAATATATATAAAAAGTAATTTGATATTAAATATATTTACAAAACCGACGTTTTGACAACTTTGTAATAGTCCATGGTCACGGGTAGGAGGATGTTATGTCCACGAGGTCTAAGCTGAGCTTCGCATTTGTGTGACATTTTAGTAATGTTCTCGATTTAAAAAGTGATACTATGTAGAAGTGTACGAAATAATTCCTCACTTTCCGCCAAATACTCGAGGCATTGCGAAGAAATATTTTTGAATTGGATAGTCCATAGGTCCTGCAGCCCAAGGTAAAAAACAACTAATATAAATAATTTTTTACATTATTTTTTATGCGTCTAGAGCTAAGATCATATTAGTAGCGTAGCGTGAATAGCTATTTATTCAGTTTTAATGCTCGCCTGATACTTGTGATTTTAGATAGCCACAAAGTTCGGTGTCACGAAAATCATGATGCCTTTTTTATATTCCCTATAAATTTAAATCTTGTTTATTGCGCCTTAAATGTTGAAGAAGTCACATAAAAAATGTAATATAAGCTTATGAAAGTTGTGGAATCATACATATATAGAATATAAAGATTTAGGCCGTCGTGGTGCAGCGGCATAGCATCTGACTCTAAACGCGACGATGGTGGGTTCAGTTCCCACTCTTTCACTTCCTTTGAAATTTCCTTTCATTGCTTTCCCGCTTTGATGGTAAGACAGAGTGCTAAGTAAGAGTGTTAAGTTCCGTCGGTCTCGAAACACGGAATGTCTAGAAAATTGGACTGTAAGTGAGGAACAGGATGTCCCTCCAGCCCTGCCTATCCTGCTATATTGATGATATAATGTGAAGCTTAGAAAAGAAGATTTTTTGGGCATAGTGTGTAAAATAAGTGTACATTAATATATAGAACACAATATAAATAAATGAAATGTCTTGTTGATCTATATTGGATTTTATTAAGGTTTTTAAGAATATTACAGAACTAAATTATAAAACAAGATTATAGATTGATTTCCTTTTTTTATATATTAATTATTTCTTTTGTTGTTTCAGGTAACAATTATTAATAAGTTCTTTTTTTACGGGAAGCGAGTAAAAAGGCAAATAAAGGATTTTGGTGAGTTCGATCCAATTTCACAAGGAATAGTGTTTTGTTTTACATCTATTCATTCATCTTGTCTTTTAATTTTTCAAAATTAGAAAGTGTTACATCACTAGATCTAAAGAATAAAAATATAAATAACACCATGCAAAAATTAAATACGTAGTGTAAAATTTTCTACATTTTCGCCATTGATTTATCGTAAAACAAATATATATTTTTACATATTTTTAAAAACGCAAAGCATATTCTCGATTTAAGCAACTATAACAATATTTTGGCCCCGAATGTGACGTTTATATATGTATACGATATTGTCGAAAGCGTTCCCGCCGTTCTATCCACTGCCCTATAAGATACCTAACACGCGGTTATCTCTATGCAAACTGTCGACTTTTATAATAAATTTTGGACTTTACTTGCAATTTTGCTAGTGTAGGTTGGTAGTGTATGTAATCTTTGAATTTATAGTTTTATATATGATATTACGCTATTTTATGTTGATGAAAGTTTTATTTTATTTATAACATTAATATTTATTTTAGTCATTTTTTAAATATATTATTTATTTATTTTAGAATGAGCAAATATAAACTTCCTACAGTTCAAAATTTTTTTTTAGCTCAACCCTCAACTGGTTTCTATATTTGTTGACTGTTTTAAAGAAGTACGTTTTGGAAGGTCAATATTTTATCCAAAGGAAAATTTATAAATTTAATAATACAAAGTATCATTATCCGTTAAATTAAAACTTAAATGCATCAGTTTCATCCATACCTATATTATAAATTCGAAAGTAACTCTGTCTGTCTGTCTGTCTTTTACGCAATCAGGGCCAAACCGCTAATTTAATTGTGATAAAATAGTCATATAGAGATACTTGAGGGTCTCGGGATGAACATAGGATACTTTTTTTCTCATATTTGTAATATTTTCGATATATACCAATATATTAAAATAATTATTAATTTGACATGCAATTTATTCCGCCATGTTAATAACAAACGTCGTTGCCAAGCAACGATTTGCAAAGTTTGTTGTTAGAAAACGTCACCCAAAATGAGCTTGCTTAACGCATCTCTCTATTGAAAACTGAAAATAATTTCATAAATATATTTAATAAATATTCGTTTAGTTCAAGCGGGCGTAGCCGCGTTCGGGTCCACTAGTCTATATATATAAAATCGAAAGGTCACTCACTCATCACGAAATCTCAGAAACTACAAGTGCTAGGAATCTCAAATTTTGCATAGGAGTTATTTATAGGACGTAGGTGCTCGCTAAGACGGGAATTTGCAATATTCGACTTCTAAGGGGTTGTTTTTGGGGTTGAAAGTTTGTATGAAACTTCATTACTACAAGTGCTACGATTCTCAAATTTTGCATACACGTCACTTATAGGACGTAGGTACTCATGGAGACAGAAATTAATAATAACGTAGTTCACGCAGGCAAAGCCGCGGGCGGGCCGCTAGTTCTTACATAAATAACACAACCATGCCACCATGACTAATTTTTTTTAATATTTATTTTATGTTCATAACAGCAATAATTAAGCAAATATATAATCTAGTGTTTTTATAGTCATGTAGGATCAATTAGCTATTGTAATATATTTTTTTTGTAATTTCACCTTCAGCATCCTGTATCCCGCATTTTGAGGGAATCTAGTGTTGAGAAATAAAGGGTCCCGCTTCCTGCTTAATTTTCAAGATGAAACTCGAAGACTCGCTCTGCCATTTTTATTTGCAAAAAAATAAAAATAATTCATTTTCCCGAGTGGGAATCGATAAACACAAAAGTCCCATTTACAGTCAAACGATGTGCTGCTGCACTACGACAGGCTCGAGCAATATTTTTCATTTTTTAAACTCTAGTATGTGGTTCTAATACGAATTTTAGCTTAATACTATTTATATAAACTTCCAAACTCTTATTCAGTATTTTGTTTAGTAAGTAGGTTCTACCAAAATCGCGAAGGAAATGTATACCCACACAATTTTTCTGTGAATATTTAACAAAATAGAACTAAAAATATTATTTTTTCCTTTCATAGAGTGTCTTCTTATGTAATGCAGTCATAAAATACAGGGTTTTATGCGCCTTGAGATAAGAGTAGGCTTTTCTTGCCGTGCCTTTTCAACCGCGGTATAAATAGATAGAATGTTAAATATATTCTTTGAAAACTCTCAATGCAACGCAGAAATGCACTTTCTAACTTATGAAACTTATGCAACGTTGAGACATTTAAATAACTACTGGCTTACAGCTATTATGGATCTTCATTGTATTTTAATATAAGTAAAGATGACCTTTTATTCGATTTCTTTTCTATAATTTACCGTATTTACCAGAGGCCAAAGGGGGTTCTTGTGATGCAGCGGCACAATAAGAGGCTGTAAATAGGATGTCATGCGACGTGGGCTCCATTCTCACTTGGAAAAATGGGTGGGTTATGATAGTTATACATTGGGTTGAGTTTCGAAAAACATGCAGATAGTGAGGAACGGAGTAACTTAACACTAGGGGGTCCTTCTCTGTTATATGCGAGATACACATACAGCGTGGAAATAAAAAAACCCATTTATACTAATATAATAAAGCGGAAGAGTTTGTTTGTTTGTTTGTTTGTTTGTTTGAACGCTAAGATCTCTGGATCTACTGGTCCGATTTACATTGTTTTTGTTTTGTATGAAAGCTGCATTCTTCTGAAGTGCTATAGGCTATATAACATTACATTATACATATAAACTAATATATTTCAAAGTACTTTCTAATTTGACATGCAATTTATTCTGCCATGTTAATAACAACCGTCGCGTCGCTACGCAACCGCTACCGCGACATTTTGATATTCATTCTTATGAAAATAAAATTAAGGAGATGTCACTGATTCGAAATGACCTAGCCTACGGGCGGCACAGTATGACCGACGCGAAAATATTCTTATAGTTCAAGCAGGCGTAGCCGCGTCCGGGTCCACTAGTCTTGTTATAAAAATACATCTTGTTCAATAAAGGGTTATCTGCAAAACGGAAATTGTTTAAGCAGCTGTAAACAGGGCAACACTACGACACGATGGTATTAAATTCCAATGTGAAATATCGTAGCGTTTTAAAATTGCCACCCGTACGAACGAATGCGAACGTTTTCCACTTTGTCTAGATACGTGTCTCAAGTTTATTATAAGTTGGATTTTTTTGCTTTATTAAGGCAATGAGCGGAAAAAGCGATAATATGAGAATTTGTTTTAAAGTATGTGGCTGTCGAAGACGGCGGAGTCTCACCATCACACGCGGTGGTCAGTACTTACGGTTTGATACTTACTTTAGGAATATCTAAAATTAAATGGAAAGTAAGAAACTAAGTATCTGGACTTCGCTGGATTCAGCCATATGCTGAATACACATTTAAGATAAAATATTGTAACTACTCCAAGAATGAGATCATTGCTTATATTTTTATTACTAGCGGCATCGTAAATTCTCGCGGAAATTCACGAATAAAAAAAATGTCTAAGTTGCTCAGCAACATTATCTACCTACTACCAGTGAAATTCCCATCAAAAATCATCTCGGCTGTTCTGGGATTGGCTCTGACAAACAAAAAGTCAGAAAAACAAAAATCCTAAATTCGTTTGTTTGTGCAGGAATAAATCACAGTTACTTTAAAATCCAAAAAAAAGTTGAAAAAAAATAGGAAGACGACCTAATGATGCGCGAATATACTGTTCTCGTATAGTACAAATCTTTAGTGAGAATAGAGTAGGTACGGTAAAATGATATTTCTCTAAAATTGTAAAATTTGTGTTTGTATTTCTTCTACTATTACAAGTGTCATATATTTTCAGTAACAATGGCCATTACAGGTCCAATTCTAAAATATCTTTCGCACTATCTTTTGTTTAACGCGAACTCATAGAGTAGTTTACTTCTGTCCCCAACGTACACTTACTTGGTAAAGTTATTGCTAACTATATTGTATGGATTGTACAGCTTGCAATTAAGTGACGTGAATTGTTTGTCTATACATATTTATTGGTATTTTAGGATTGGCTGGGAAGGATTAGGGACAGAGTGAACGAATGTCATTGTTTCACTATGTATTATAACTTACAAGTAAGTAATAAGAAGTGCGATTGTCCAGACAACTTTACTAGATTTTGTTCGTTACCAGAGTGAGGAAATAAAAGTATTAAATATTTCATTTCTTCGAATGACGCGTAGCTACGTAGCACACTTGTGCGCGCCACGAGTCACGACTGGCCTCGGAACTGAAACTTTAGTTTTCAACGTATAAATATTATTTTTAGAGTGATATTGTTTGGCGAAGCGTTTGGCGCTCTATTCTCTCCGTCTACCCTGCTAGGGGTACAACGTGACGCTAGATTAGATTATACATTACATGCATAGCTTCACTGATTGTCCTATAGATAAAATAAAAGAATTATGTATAATTAAATATTGTATCAATAAAATAAAAAAAAAAATATATAAAAGGCTTTAGGCTTTTATTAACCTAAAGCATATTTATTCAGATCGTTGCCCTCTCATAGAGAAGCTACGGAAGGATATGTATCAGACGTGATTCAATTGTAGCGTACAAAATAACAGCTGTCACTTTTGCATTGTGTGATGTATTTATAAAGGTGAAACTTGGCTCATATATATTATATACGCTTAGAAATATTCTACGCGTTTTGAATAATAAAAGGCTATATATAGAGGTGTATTTTTTGGAAATTCGGAATGATTTTTCGTTTTGGTTTTATATTTTGGACGATGACAGCGAATACTTTGTTTTAAGCTTCATGCTGTATCTTGCATGAAACAGGGTAGGCGATGCATATACAGATACAAAATACAGAGTAAATAGTGGTACCCTATATGTACATATTTAAGTTTCAATTGATTTTACGAGACTTGTTTTCATTTATATTTATATTTTTTTATATTTCGTTTACATTAAGATTCACCCAATTTGCGATATTTCTCTGTATAGCGTTCTATATGGTCAAAATGGCAAGGAAACTAAGTGTTGCCTCGTTACGTATTTTTAACTTTTTGACAACAAAACATAAATGAATAATAAAAACAGTGAAACATCGACTTTTTAATAGCTCACAACACTAGATCTAAAGAGATTCAATATAGCTTTAGTAAATAACACCTGCCGTACGTGGCGGCTTCCAAATACATGAGGTGACTGGAAAGTTAGTGATAAGGGTTACCTTATCATTGATGCAATGATACTTGCTTTGGGGTGATGTGCTTTTAATTTTTATGGATTCCTAGCGGTTTTTATATCTGAGGGTTTATTGTTGATAAAATTTTACTAACAATTATGTACAGATTTAACTTATGAAGTTTCTAGCTATAATTATAGCATCGTTTGGAATATTTTTTTTTTGTAAAGTATATCATATATTATGTTTCCGTGTGCAGCGGCTTTAAACGTTGTATATTGAATCTCCACTCGGGAAATTAATTATTCTGGTAAACAAAAAGACAAATCGCTGTGTTCGGTTCCGCAACTTAATAAGCAATTTCTTTAAAATCTGGCGGCAACTAGGCAAGGAGTGTCTTAACACTAAGTTTGGTCTGCCTACGCTGTTAAATGAGAGATATAATGTAAGGCAAAAAATATATCGTTTATCCTTTACGTTTACATAAACAAAAACATGTTTATAAACATATATGGGTGCAAAAATATAGATATATGTACGTAGGTACAAATAAAAATTAAGCGTATCAAAGAAATAAAAATATGTTCATTTTATTGCTATTTCATACAATATACGAGTTCAACCCTCAGGATAAATTTGTATTTATTTTTGTTTCGTGTTACGTTGTTTTATATTTATGTTATTTTATTTTCATGAGTAAAAAATATTTTTACATTGACTCGGATTTACAATTTTAAAAATGTGCAACTTTTGGAGACATTGCTGAGTGGCGGAATTTAACGCATTTCGAGTGGAAATCGATCCTACGACTGCTACGTTTACAGTCAAACACTGCTTCATCGTGAGAAATGTATGTGCTTAAAAAATATCCACTGAGCTTTTACTGAAACGGTCACATAGTCAACCTACGACATTTTAACTTGATTTTAATATAATGTCATGTAATAGATAAGGGTCACGTCAATCGTGCATGCGGATCAGGCCTCCGGCCTCGATTTGGTCAATATTAGCCGAGTAAACATCCGGTGCGTGGCTTAGTACTTTAGCCATCGATCGAATGTATTGATAATCAGTACGAGCGTTAGTGTAGGGCCTGACGCTCTGCCTAGAATATCGAGTGAAAAGGTCATAGATCCCTTTTTTCGGTCGCTTATCACGTTTGCCCTAGAGCAACAGAATGTTTAAAGCGAGATAATTCAGAAGACGATAGCTATTGGAAATGAACATTGTTCATTCCCTCGAATGGGTATCGAACCCATAACCGTTGCCTTCAGTCAGTCAGTCAGCGTCAAACGTTGACCCATTGCTACGCGGTTATCATTTCTGTTGCTTTTTTTACAAGGACTGTTTATTTTCTACTGTGTTCTTCCTTACCAATTAAGCTACTACTACTTAGAAAGGCCAAAATTTCTAAATTTTTATCAAATATATTACAGACTTCATTTTAGTTTATATAGAAAATTTTATATGAACTAAAATCAATTCTATAATATTTTCTATACAAATCTTTTACGATTTAATATTAGTTTATACTAAAATGTGTGCAGCTATCTGAATTCGAGAACTCCTCAGAGACCTGGACAGAAATTGAAAAATATTTCTACAACAAATATTGATCGTGTCTGTGAAACTTTCGGCGAAATTAAATGTAGCAAACGTCCCTTGAGCGCGACCAGGGAAGACGTGTTTTATTTTGTTAACATATAAATTTAAATTATTGGGACATATGTTGGTGTGATAAAGCTAATTATATAATAAAATATTTCAGTGTGTGGAATTTAGTTATAGTGTGAAAAGGATAGTCGTAGCGAATATCGATATTTTTTTTAAATATAAACTTAAAATAAAAAAAAATACAATTAAAAATAACCTAGTCTTCGTTATCATGTTATTATCAGATAACACAGTATACTTATTAAGTGCATATCTATAATAAAAATATACGCTCAACACGCAATGCCTCCAGAATTCGGCGGAAAGTGGAGAACAGAGTGTCTTAACAAAAGGTTCCCTCTGCCTACCCTGCTGTGCGCGGGATACAGCGTGAAGCTGATTTATTTTAATATATTTTTAAGTTCACACTGCACACTGCATAAGTGTTAAGACACTACGTTCTCCATTTACCAACCGATTTAGAATTGGAACAGAACCCACAACCTTCGTGGTCATTTTTCACAACGCACTCAGTAATTATAATAATTGAAAACAATTTTAACTATTAATACATTCAACATACAAACTCTAGTTAATTAGGCTGACACTATTGGGATACATAAAATGTAACTGCCGATGGAGGCGTTGTCCAAATTGACTGTGACGTCACTACATTGATCCCTCAGTCACTTCTACGGTTAATTGACATTCGATGAATACCGTAGAAACGCTTAATGTGCCATGTAATGGAATGACTGCCTTGTTTCCAAAGCTTTCTAGAATATAATAGGAGCTTTACTTATAATTTTAAATATATTTTAAAGTCTACATTTAATTCTTTTGCGTATTTTATATTAGGTTCATTCTGTATCCCGAATATAGCAGGGTGGGCACAGGGAGTGTATAAAGATACTCCGTTCCCCACTTTCTGCCAAATTCTCAAGGCATTGCGTGTTGAGTGGCGGAACTAAAAGCCGCGCTTTCTCTTAGTGTACCTACCTATATTATACTTTATGTCAATTAACTTTTTTTTAGCTTCAAGCTGTATCCCGCATATCATCCTGCTAGGATATGCAGTGGAAACTAGTGATTGGACTGGAAATATAGTGTTAAGTCACTCCGTTCACTATTTTATTCGAGTCTCCGAATTCCGAATTCTCGAGACATTCAATCTCTCGAGTGGGAATCGAATCCAAAACGGTTTACGGTCAACGTGTGCTGCTGCGTCTAGACAACTATACTATACGAATATTCGAATCAAAATTTTAATACAAATGGTTATGTTACACGGTTAGAGCAAAATCGTTGAACCGATATCCACTGAGGTAATTTACAGAGAAACCCAAAAAAGCTGTTAAGAATTACACGCAATGCCTCCAGAATTCAGCGGAAAGTGGAAAACGGAAGTGTCTTGATGGGAATGGAGTGTCTTAACACTAGGTTCCCAGGTTCCCTCTGCCTATCCTGCAATGTGCAGGATGCTGAAAACAAAAAAAATCCTTTTATACAAGAGAAAGGTAGAAATTAAAATAACATTTATTGCGAATCGTCACGTAATATTACATAGAGAAATGCTCAGTTTACTTTTCCACTTCACTCGCAATGAAAGATAGCGAATCTTTTGTCATATTTGTTTTACAGCAAATATAAATTTTTATATGCTTTTGCCTGCAAAGTGCCTTCATAATAAACTTGAGGTTCTAAATTTTATAGTAAATATTTTTTAATTTTTCATAGGTAGTAGTTTTATATTTTTTTAAGTAGTAGATTTTAATAGGTTAAGTTCAAATATAGATAATTTTAAAATGTATTAAAAAGAACATTATCAAATTTCTCTATAAAAAGTAATATTCTATATAACTTCTTACTGTTCAAAACAACGCATTAAAATAAACTCCACGTGGCGATCTTGTTTGTAAACAACCAAAACAGAGTGAAACATAATTTCAACGGTATTGGAAATTTACAAACATATCGTAAAAACTGGCTAAAGCTTTTTGGTAATTGGACTGCGAAAGTCAAATATGTTTGGATGACACGCTGAGTTCTGAGGTGGTCGTGCATATTATTCGAGGCGAAAGCTTAAAATCGATGCAGAGATAAATTTCGTACCTAGTGATATAATATTTCATTGATAATTTTTTCCTTAACATCAGATGATGGGATCCAATAATTAACTTTTTTTCTAAATGAACGTCCCGTCCACTTAAACTATTGTAGGACAACGATAAAATAATAATACGTTTGCGAGATTCCTTAATTTTTGGAAGTTGCTGCTTCATCTTCTACGTTCTACTGACGTTCGTCATGGCTTTTGTTACCAGACTCTGCCTTCTCACTAAACTTACTCCGCTTTGCACGGTCCTTAATATTCTCGGTGGTTAGTCTATTAGCTCGCATGTCCAGCCTTCTTCCCAGATCGGTTTGTCCAACCCCAAGGACAGGTACCTAAACACCTCCTTCCGGCCGGCGAACTACCATCTCAGAAGGCTTCGCTTCTGTATAGAACCATTTAACTAATACAAAATTAGCGCTAAAATCGACTGGACTTATCTTACCACGTTGTTCCTCTTAAACACACCGAAAGATCAACCTAAGCGGACGGACCATTATATTGCGATGACACGATAGGGCTCATAAAGTTTCGTTGTGCTCAACATGCATTCTGCATTTTCATACGTTGCCGTTCTAAGACCGAGTAATAAAAGCATGTTGTGTACACTACGATATTAAATTCCTACCCTCATCTCGACACGTGAATGACAGCATGACAAAGCTGTCTTCGTATAGGGATAAGTGTTTGTCTTAAAAATTCTGCGTATGTATTTTTTTTTTGAGACAACTGAAGTTATTGTTTTAGTTAGGCTTTTGACAAATAGAAAAAAATAAAAAACGTCTTCTTGCTAGAAGCATAAATAGAAAAATAATCTCAAATTTTAATATCAGAAGAATTAAGGGAAACTGGTGGGCAGGCAAAAAGAGGTTGATAAAACGAAAGAGGTATGCAGACACTGTAGCGTTTGTTATTCCGTTCTGTTTGACTAACGTAAAGACAAACCGTGAAGCTATGTGTGAAAAATAGTAATAAAAATTGGATATACTATACTATATATTATATTAATTGTATTTATAAAACATTTGTCAAACACAGCACTCGGTTAATTAATATTAAGAGCCACAAGCTATGTCCCAATCGTAGGAATTTAATAAAACACGAGTATATGGCGTCCTTGTTTTTATTGCATTTCAACATGTCCCGTCGAGGGTTGTCTCTAGTAGAATAATCCTATAGATTTTCGCAAATATTAAGAGTGTTTTAACATAAATGAAATTTATTTATAAGTGTAATTAGTAAGTATTTTTTTCTCACGTAGCTTTGTTTGCTGACTGTAAACTCGTCGGTTGTGGGTTTGTTTCCCACTTGAGGGAATACATTATTTTTATTTCTTCACTCTATTAGCAAGACAAAAGACGGCGATGAGTTTCGCCACTGGGCTCGTAATATTACGAAAACTGGTCGGAAATAGGGAACGCAGTGTCTTGACATCAGGATCCCTCTGCCCACTGTGCTAAATATGGGATACAATATAAAAAGAGAGCAAAAGAATAACTTAGTAAAATAAAAAATCAATTTTAACATTTTCAACGCAGTCAAAGGCTTTATCCATGCATAAGCATGGACATCTTAATATTAGCTTAGCCTTGGCTGTAAGACCAAATCATCCAATTATTTTTCTGCTTGATTACATGCTTAACTTAGTAATACGATGCTATGAAGCAGTCTGATATGAATCAGTAATAAAAAAATACTGCGTTATATTAAAGACAAATGTTTATATTTAAATTGTTGCGGTTGTAGTTTATTAGACCCTACATTTGTGTCGTAGTTGACAATATGACGTATCAATTTTTCTTAATCTTTTTTAACAAACCAATGTTTTGGAGAATGGTGGGAGCACCCACTCAAAAATCCTTTATGGTCTAAATATAGACAGTCAAATGAATATATTATTTATGCGACTAGGCTCTCACAAGCAACTTTGAATCCTCAAGTTATATGTTCTATACATATCAGCAATGTCGGTAGTGTCAATAGTCCCACAGGTAGCTCTCACTGACTCGGAAGGCAATTTAATAATGTATATTTATATACAGTAACTAGAATTTATAGTAACATTATCTACGTTATACATAAAAATAAATACAGCAACTGCATTCAAACTAGTTTACATAGATTAAATCTTCACTTCTATTTTTAGTACAAGCTTTATTATTTTCAAAGCTCTAGTGTGGATTTATAAGAATTTCAACGAATTTGTAAAAATGCTGTTCCCGTTAATTATTTTACATATTTCTCGTGAATAGAAAGAAATTAAAAGAAAATATGATCTTTTGTGTTTAATTAAAATACTGTTAATTAATACTACTTGTGATGAATAGATTTTCTTTTATTAATTAGATTTCTTTCTTTTATTATTATTGCTTTAGCCCTGACGCAGAGGCACAAGCGTGCGACTAAACGCGATGTTTGTGGGTTCGATACTAAACGTAAAACCTTAAGCAATAATCTATTTTGTACTTCTAGGTATTTCGTAAAGTCCTTACTGCTTTTTTATCCTTCCCATAGAACCTACGGAAGTTTTATATTTATTTTTCTAATCTTTTTAGCAGAGTAGGCCATAAGGACAACCTAGTGTTGTTGTCCTTATAGTTTTTTTTTTTATTATATATAATTCGATTGAATAATTGTTAAACTTGACCAGATAATTACTTTAAGCTATCCACTAATTGGCTCACATCTGATTGCACCGCAAAACGTAACACTTTTATCTAACCGTTTCAACCTCAGGTCGAGGTTTTGGGTATTCTCGTTCATTTAACACGAATAGTTTAGACATTTAAAGCGCTTTTGTATTTTAACAATGGAGTGATTTGCTATTTTTAAATTAAGGTAGTAGTAACCTTCGCTAGAATTAACCAATGGTGTGTGGTTGCAGTCGTTGTGTAATTTTTTTTGGAAAATTAATATAAAATAAATCAGACTCACTTGTATCCCGCACGCAGCAGGATAGACAGATAGAATCTAGTGTTAAGACACTCCGTTCCATAAATTTTATGAGGCTTTCGAAAATTGATTTCATTTTATGTTAATTTTATCATGTTAATTTTATGTAGGTATATTAAATAATGTTCATTTACGTACTAGTACAAATGTTTTAGCTTGATTAATTATACTTATTCCTTTTATTTTTAACCTGCAACCTTTCTGTCTAGACATTTTTATCATGATCCACAATTTTCTAGAATAAAATGAGATAATACTTTACACCCGTATTTTATTAAAGATAATATTGTAAAAAAATCTAGATTCTTTGTAAATACTAAAAACTACACGTGATTTTGAGTGGGAAGGGTAGTTAGTTACCTTATCACGTATCACCAAGTAGCCTTCCTTGGGGTTGAAAATTGCTAAAAAACTTTAGTGATAATGGACCCCTAACTGATAAAGAATCTGCTCGATGACTAAGTCTGTATACTGATTAAATTCGTCAATATCACCAATATAGTTTATATGAAAGATTACCTTCTAACGAAACAAAAGTTAGTAAAATCGTCACGTAACACAGAAAAGGACTGATAATGCGTTTGATATAATTACAGAGCCTTCCACTCTTAATGGAAAAGGTATTAAGTATATAAGCGAAGCGAGGTCAAGAGGTTAGGAGGTGAATACTTTTGCAGGTCGAGTAAATTTTTTTTTTGTGATCTTTTTTTACTTTAATTTTAAATAAAAATATGTAACTTTGATTGTTTTTTTAGTTGTTATGATATATATGGTTGCGCTAAAACAATAATATTTATAGTACTTACTTTTTAATAAATACTTTTTACATGATATACAAAAATATTTAGATTACTAAAACATTTAATTATAACTTTTATTAGTATTCGGCCTTGACTAAGGCAAAGATACGCCTTTTATGAAAACACTTGTGTAATACAACTTATTAATATTGGCCCTGAGTGTGTGTGCTGAAAGTTAAGTAACAGTCTTACGAAAAGGAAATATTCTATAAGTTATGTTATACAAACATATATTTAATCATACACTAATAATTGCTTACTTTAGAGGAGCTTTCTTTCTTTGTCTGAATTGTGATTGGACTAGATTTTTTTAAATGTATATATGTGTGTATATATAGTAGCGCAGTGGGAGCAGCGTCTAGAAAACGCCATGATTGCGGGTTCCGTCCTCGGAAAAATAAAATATTTTCATTTCCCCACTTTAGTACAGAAGACTATACTCAACACGCAAAGAACAGAGGATCTGACACTAGATTCTGTTTGTCTACCATATAATGCGGTAAAGACTAGAGAAGTGGCTTAAATAAATTGTTAAAAAAGAAAACTCCTAATACTGATAGTATAGAGCAAGTAACATTTTTTTATAATATCCGTAAATTAAAACAGACAAAAAATATATCTAATATGTATTTTAATATAAAATATCTTTATTTGACAAGTGGTACTTGACAAGCCATTATAATGTCAATGGTCGAACAATTATCACAAAACCAATATTTTCTTGAGAGCTTAATTTGTTTCAATAACAATAAGTCTGGGCTGGAATAAATATTGGTGGGTTCTTCTTTTATTCTATGTTTTATTTTTATTTCAATTAATAGAAAAGAAAAAGGGCGTTTATATAAGCTACGTCCGACTGGTATATTATTAGCTTCTTTATTTGTATTCTATATATATTTAAACTATGAATGGTCGGTCTTGTATAGTTGTGAGAAAAATAATATTTGAAGAGATTTAACTCTTTTTATACGTATTTGTATTCTACGTAGGTATTACGTATTTATTCTATTTGTTTGAATAACAGATCCCAATATCCATCTATGATAATGTATGTATGTGAGTGTATGCATTTCTCAGCAATAAAAAATGTATGTACATATTTGACTATTTCGTAAAATATATAATTATTTTTTTAAGGACATCGTAAGGCCGTCTAACTCTACCTATGATAGCTGTCCGATCGACCGCACTCGGAGGCGAGGAATAATTTCCCATATAGTAAGAAAAAGCGCGGTGTTAAGTTCCACCACACG
This sequence comes from Heliconius numata, assembly GCA_016802625.1. Classification (NCBI taxonomy): domain Eukaryota; kingdom Metazoa; phylum Arthropoda; class Insecta; order Lepidoptera; family Nymphalidae; genus Heliconius; species Heliconius numata. Next base: position 96,045 of record JAEBDU010000063.1, on the reverse strand, counting down.
TATTGTCTCGAAGTCGGATGAAAAGGGCAGAACATAGTTTCTTGATATCTAGATTCTATCTACCTACCATTTTATGTGCGGAATGAAATCGTGGAAAAATAATAAATTTGATAAAGAATATCTATCTACTTTTTAATGTAGAGCCTGTTTCTTGTAAAAGCATTCAATTAAATATCTATTATATTTTAATTAAAGTCTAGAACAAAGAGTACTACGCAAAAGTTTAACTTTCTCTAATTTAATTTTAACACTTTGCAATATCTACAAAATTAGAATTTTATGTTTTCGAGACCAGGTTGTGAGTTCGATTTCCAATCGAGGTGATGAATATTTCATTGTTTCATTTTGTCGCTCTAGTAACGAGGTAAAACACCGCGCGGTGTGTCGTTCACTCAACATATAATGAATGCACCCTGACAAAAAGTGGGGAATGGAAGTGTCTTAATGACAACAAAGTGTCTTACTACTGCACTAGATTCCCAGGTTCCTTTTGATTGCCCCGCTATATGCTCACATATACAGCCTGAAGCTAAAAACATATATGTAGGTAGGTATGTATATATACAAAAACCCCTTCGTTTCCTTTTTTCGCAATAAACTCTTATCATAAGTGCAAATAACTGGAACTAAATCAGTTTACACGATAAAACGTCCACAACGAACTACTACGTTTTTAACTTTGTTCTTCCTTTCCTTGATAAAAGGATGAATTGCGTTGATTTGGCAAAGCGATGTTTGACCCTCGGGCAAGGATGTACGAAGAAAATCCCTTTTATGTACCATACATTATATAGTAGCTACAGTACTGACGACGAGTTGTGGCCGCCTTGAAGTTAGCTGAGGACGGCTGCTCAGATTTGTTTTTGGGATTTTCTTACTTTTGATATTTTATTTCCGAGTGAACAACGCGCAAAAGTTCAGAAAGCTTAAATCCACGGAAGCCACTACTCGTCGACCGTACTGTGCTATAAGCGAATTATAGCGAAATGTAGGCGAAATTCTTGGCATATTTTCCGACATAGAAATGTAATTTTTAGCATAGCATGTTTTTTGTTTGATATATAGAGTACGTGACGACAGTGTGCCGCCGTTTTTTATTGGCACGGACTGTCTGTCTATTGCGGAAGTTGTAGGTTCGATGTCGATGTCTTTATAGCATATCTATTTCATATAGTTAACAAATCGTTTTCTTATTTTTTTTCTTTCGGTTTATCCTGCATATAGCAGGTTAGGCAAAGAGATCATAGTCTTTTTTGTATAGGTACTTCTTGCATTAGGGTATAAATTCTATAGGATATAGGTACATTTTATTACAACCACCTAGTGATGTGTCCTTTCATTCTAATTTTCAGCAAATTAAAGACTGCGCGTTAGGTGACGGGATGTAACTGTTTATTAAAGATAAAATAGAAATTTAGCTGTTTCGTTACTTTTATGAAATGAGAAAGAGTTAAAGACATCGACCGTTGTTTGAAAATAATTCTGAAAGAAGGCCAGGGATAAATACATATATTTTTAGATCAATGTATTTTTAACGTATTTTCCAAAAGTCATTTCAGTTCCATACACGCAAAACTACAATTTTGATGCTTTTAATGCAACTTTTGTCACATTCTCATTAAATATTAAAACCCCTTGACCAAACTACAATCCATACATAAAGCATAAGGTGGCCTTCTCAAAACTAAATAATCATTCCTCTTGAAATAAGGTCTAAAATATAGTTTTTTGTGGAAGCCAGGACTTGAGGGACTCATTGGGGTGGGCCAGCGACTTCATTCATTATTTTGTTTACTGGTAACCCGGTTTTTCTATTTGCTAGGGACTTTTACCTTTACTTTGCACTTACAAACGATTTTGTAACTTATGCTGATGGTTTAAAGGTTGGTTTAATTATAGTTTTATATTTTTTTTCTGTAATTTCATTTTTTCAACTTACACCTCTTATCTAAATGTTAGCAAGGGACTATTTTTTACCGATAAGAAAGTTCATCGTATGAATGTAAATATGTTTAGTGTGGTGTGTTTATTTTATTTACTGTGAGCTTTAAAACTTAGTATCAGTTCTATAAAATGTGTGGGTACATCAGGATATTTTTAAACAACATTAGCCATTTATGTGAAAAAAGAAACTGTCATGACGAAGCGGCGTAGCGTATGTAGGCTGTACACGCCAAGGTTGTGGGTTCGGGGCAATGAATTATCATTTCTTCGCTCTAGTAACAATACAAAGTGAGACATTGAGTTCCGAATATTATAATATAGACCCTCCCTTTTTCCCTCCCTACTATATGCGAGAAATCGAGTAAAACAAAAAGGTTAAATATAAATTTCCAATCTACGATTTAAGTATTGTAAACAGTGCTGAGCTCGCTTACCGTCAAATTGGTTTAACAACAGATTAAATTACGTCTCTCGTCCAAAAATAAAGCCATTTTACGGCGATAGATCGTGTTACCACGGTCTAATACTCAGGCGTAGCTAAAAATGTATTTTTTCCCACATCCGGCTCGAAGGACCAACCTTGCACTTGTTAGACAAGGCATTAGGACTGTGTTGTCTGTGTAACGAGATCTTAGCGCTACGTTTTAAGTTGAAGCTCAAATTGGATTGCTTTATAAGTATTATATTATATGAGGCCAATCGTGGCACTGAGGCACAATATGTGACTGTAAACACGATTGGTGATTGTGGGTTCGGTTTTCATTCAAGCAAATTAAATACATTTTTATTTTTTCGGTGTCGAGGCGTTGAGTTTCGCCACTCAACACGCAATGCCTCAAGAATTTGGCGAAAAGTGGGGAGCGAGGTGTCTTAATTCTAGGCTCCCAGGTTGTCTCTGCCTATCTTGCTACGCGCGAGACACAGCGCGAAGCTGAAACAGAATCTAGTCATATATTGCGTGGTGGAACTCAAAAGTCAAAAGAAATGAAAATATTTCATTCCCACGAGTAAGAACCCGGAACCATTGCGTTTATTGCCAAACGCTGACCGATTGTGCCATAACGACCTCCCTATTCATAATGATTGTTTAAAATACTATATGCCTTGTATCATGCATTACTCCAATCACCCATAATCCATGAGAGCCAATCTTTCAACCGCACGTCAATGAAATCTCATATATGTTTTATTAAAACCCCGCCTTATCTGTCTTGTATGAGTTTCGCCGATAAGCCACGTCTCTTGGACGGTTATGATACGGAAAATAAAAATGTTATTTAAGTAAACGCTTTATAGTTTTTATTACTTATTTTGTATTAGAATAGATTGCATTATTATAACTCAGTGGGAATTATGTTCTTGTAATGGACTTCTTAGTGTAGGTTCAATTTAATATAGGACTTTTGGAATCTGAAAATGGAGAAAGGAGCGTCTGAATCAAAATACGACATTGGACGGTTTTTTGGGAACATATAGTCTTAGCACTAGCTAGTAATCTTAGCCAACCCTACCTAAAGATATTCTTGATATAAATCATTAAAATAATAAACTAACAAACTATCAATGAAGTGATATAAACGGAATACATTAATATTATATCTATTTCAACTATGATCATACAATTTAGCTTTATTAATATATATCTATGAAGTCATTAAAATCCCTTTATCTTTACGGTTAATCTACCACTAAGGGCTTATATTGTAAGCATTCATGGCTAAGCCGTCTACTTTATAGTTTAATCACGGGATACAGAGAGAATAAATATTTTTGTTTAATATATTTTCCTTAAGGTAATTGTAATGTGATATTTATGGGTTCAAATTTTACTCGGGGATATATTTTATTTCTTTACTTTGTATTGCACTGCTTTTATGGGTTCGATTCCCGCTTGCCCCAAGTCCACACACGGAGTGTTTTGACGATATGTTCAATCTGCTTAACCTGGTATCTATATGTAAGACAGCGCGGAGGTATAATAATAATAATAACATACTGTTTCAGTCTATTTAATTAAATTGAGGTTTCGCCGATAGCGCTCAATAACAAAACTATTACAACATATACAAGAGAATAGCGAAGATCAATTGTATAATATTATAATACCAGATTATAGACTATAATATATATATTTAGTTACGAATAGCTAACTACCTATTAAGCCCTATCATGGCCTAAATCCAAAAACCGCAGACTAATAGCTCCTATGTGTATATTCAATTAGTGACAACCACTATTGTGATAACTATTTAATATTCTACTTTAAACATAACACTGAACTATTTATTTTAATGACATAATTGTACCTCGTTACAATTTAAATGTACCTACTCTAATAATAATTAAAATCATCGTTTCGTAGTGGAATTTTCTTTTCCTCGTTTCGGTAATAAAGATAAAGTGCTGCGTTGAGTTACGTCATGTAACACGCAATGATTCGAATTCGGACAGAAAGTGCAAAACAGAGTGTCTTGACACTTTTTGAGTGGTCCTCCTTTATGGAAATAAATCTTGAGTCACTTTACCAAAATATAGGAAAGCAGGGGAAAATCTTACATTTCCGTTAAATTGATTGTTTCGATAAATAATTGGTTTATCCACGTAAACGTATTCGAGTTTGCCATTCGATTGAACTAAAACCCAATTTTGTCGGATTTAATTATACATTTTAACGAGCGCTAAAGTGCACTGATTATATCTGGAATGATGTTGTTAATGCGGTTATACTTTTATTTTTGAAATTAAATTACTAACATTTTAAATACTTTAGCCTTTTAAATTAAGGAGGATGCGCCTAATTGATTTTTTATTATAATATTTACCATCAATTTTCTCTATCGTTATTTTGGTCCGATAAACGTAAGTACTTCAAACGAGAGAGAGAGGCAGAGAAGAGTTGAACGTACTACAAAGACGGTACTAGTAGTCCCATAGTGTTACGTTGGAGAGAACATAATGTATACATATATGGAGTAGTAGCTTTATGTTTAAAAGACTTCGAGATTCAAAAGTACACGTAAAAGTATATTTGGATATATATGTTTTTAAATTTGAATTATATTTGGTTTAAGAAATTTCCTCTCTAAGGACCGAACCTCACAAACGTCGTGTGTAGATACATCCTGATACTGTCCTACTGAGCTACAATAGCGTTATATGCTCATCTCAAAATAAGTTATACTCAATTTTATTCGAAACACATTTGCTCATTCGTTATTTCAATATCGCACTCGAATAAAAAGCGTCGTATTTCACACGATTCATTAATCTCGAGATAATAATAATAATAATATGAGTAATAAAGTGGTGTTTATGTAAAATACGCTGTTAGTGTATTTCTACCATACAAAATGTCCAATCAAGCGTGTCGTATAAATTGACTTGGAAATGATTTATTTTTTCCACCAAAATGGCTTTATGTAAAAGGAAATTCAGTTTGTGATATGTTAGCGATTATTAACATGTTGTAAATATCCTGTTAATGGATAGTGACAAAGTACGGACTTGTTTCTAATTTGGTAGTGGGTTAGATTCTCTCTTGGAGGAATGTTAAAATATTTTCGTCTCTAAAATGAACGACATACACATGTTGAAATTTTTCATCATTCAATTTCTCTTAGTAGTTTGTTATGAAGTTAATTAAGGCGTTTTGATCAACTAACGAGTAAAATGTGGGAAATGAGTTAAAGGAAAAAAAAACAAATATTCAACGTAAACAAAGACAAGATACCCCAGCTAGCAATTGAAGTGTTTTTCAAAGCAATTGAACAAAAGGCGTACATACGCCCCTTATATACTCATAACCAGGAATGTACCATTAAAACAAATAGCTTATGCCTTATACCGACGATAACAAGGAAGGGCCAGCACTCGTACAAGAGAACTCTTTCCGGCTGTTTAACCCGGTGTTGTATGAGTCTTGATGTTATTGTTACGTGTATGAGTATATTTTGTTTTTCTCTTGTTGATTTTGAAGATTATTTTCTTTACTTCCACGCACGTATAGCGGGATAGGCAGGGTGAAAATAGAGTTAAGACATTCCTTTTCCAACTTTCTATCCAATTATTAAACCCAGTGTTTGAGTGAAATCACGCAACGGAGTTTATAACAAGCAAGGACCCGCACTCGTATGAGAACTTTTTTCGGGCTGTTTATTCCGATGTTATATGAGTTTTAGTGTTATTGTTACAGGTGTACCTGTATGTGAGGTGTTATTGTTACCTGTATATTATATCTGTTTTTGCTTTGTTGAATGATAAAACAAAAGAAGATAAAATATACTTCCCTAAATTATTTTGTTATGTACAGATAATTTACGAAAGTATATTATCATTTATAATTATCAATTTAATCAAAACTTGACTGAATTAGTATTTAAAACCGTTCCGTTATAGCTCCGAGCCGATATATGATACTTTGGATAACTTAAAAGCGACACGGTTATATAAATTACACCTCCCACTCAGCGTCAAATAGAGAAAATAATATCCTACACAATGAATAATAGTGAAAAAAAAAACTATAATTATAGAACCAGAAAACGATTATTTTGAAATACAGAAAAAAATACTATGCTGTATAATTTTCATCACACATTATTTCACTCAGTCGCTTTCTGTCTAATAATTTGCATTGCTATTTCGTAGTTTACGTAGTCATTCTTAAAAGCTACTAGATAAATTATGAAATAATTTATGTTATATAAAGAAAAGCTAAATATTGCTAATGATAAAGTTGAAGGCCAGTCGTTTCGCAGAGGCACATACGTGTGACTGTAAACTCGATTGGTTGTGGGTTCGGTTCCCAGTCAGGGAATTGAATTTAACTTTTTCAATGTAATCGTGAAAAAAGTTTATGGTCAAAAAGTTCACTTTTTTAAATTTGATTTTGTCTTATATTGTAACTTGGCGGAACCTAACACTGCAGACTTCTCAATTTTTAAATCAAAATTGTAACATCAACTACTCCTCAAATTATTTATTAATATAAAATTTAGTTTCAATGTAGGTATACGTACATACCTCAATGTCATAATATACGTTAGTCACTTTCGCTGTGGCGGCCTCAATTACGCCGTTAAACAATTTTCTCATACTATTAAGCATTAACGACCTACGACAACTTGCGTTGACGCCAAATTGCGCCGTTTGCGGCCCGGCGATTGACATGTGCTTATCTAATTCGTTTAGACGTTATGTCTTTATTATTTTGATATTTTTATTTTGTAGAATATTATAATATTAGAGACAGTTGTGGCGCAGTTGGACAGCCTATGACTGTAAACGGGACTGTTGTGGGTACGAATCCCATTAGAGGAAAGCTTCATGTTTTTTTCATTTCATCGGTTCTTCTATGGTATGATATAGCGGGGGGTTAAGTTTCGTTACTCACCAGACAATGTTTCGAAAATTGGGTGGAACTTGTGGGTCGGAGGTAAGTTTACCTTTGACTAACTTCTCTATGTTTAATCTCCTATGTGGGATAATGTGTAAATCTGTTGCATCCCGCACGTAATCGTGTAGGTAACCTAGGAACCTAATCTTAAAACACTTCTGGTCCCCATTTTCTGATTCATTCTCCCGAGTGGGAATCGACCTACTACCGTCGTGTTTACAGTATGCTTAGGTATATAAATTTATTAATAAATATTTCATCAAACTGAAAATGAAGCTACAAACAGAAAGCTTACTCACATCCCAGCATAGTTTATTTACTAAATGACATTAGTAACACTAATAACCGTAGCAATCAATAGAACATATAACCAAATTAGTGTCTCAACTAAGATGTGCAAGCCATAAAAGTAATTTTCAAATACTCATAGTCGTAATAACGGCCGTTAGAACATCTGCTAGCGCCAAACGACCGCCGCCGCCGTTACACGACGACGTATATATGAGTATAGCGTGTTTTCAAATATATTTTAAATACTTTTGCCCCTTATTCTGTTATTAATATAATATTTCTTAATGTTTCGTAGAAATTTTTAGAAGTTTATGTTTAATTGAGGAATTTTCAGCAGTAATGTAAGGTGGATATTTAGTTTTACTTCTTAGCCGTATTTAAAATGCCTTGAAATATGTACTTTTTTTTTTATTTGTTTTTATTTAGGGAATTTTAATTTTATAAAGGTTTTGTTCAATTACATCGTGTAATAAAGTAGTTATAATAATAACATAGATTTTTACATAACCGTTTTACAGTTTTATAGCTATCGTGTACAAATTTACAATCGTGTACGCTACAAATTTATAGCATTTGCAACTGAGTAATACAGTTAAACTAAGTATACTAACTAAATTAATACAATAGCACTATAACCATGATTATAGTGATTTTGTTTGGAATAAATGCAATTTTAATTGTATGAAAATTACGACATAATTCGGATTTGAAGAGCATTGTAATATTCATTACATTTTGTTAGAATGGGTCATCGTAGATTTTAACTTCTTTACAGACGTTATTACTATTTATAAACATCGTTTACACAATCTTTATAAATAGTAATCTTACTTGGAACATTAATATTTAATTTTATTTAGGTCATACTAAACAGAGAAACTTGTCACTACTTGTAGTTGTGTAGGTAATCAACTATCGCTAGGCTAAAAATCGAAAATCTTAATATAATACATATTTCACTCTCATGTCATCATAATTTTGATGAAAAAAATTCTTTAATTAGGTTACTTGAAGCATATTGTTATAATTTTAAAATTTTAATTAGTCCATCTGATATAATAGATTTTTCGCAGTTCTTGCCACCCAGCATTATGAATGCCGCCAGTCGACACAAACGTCATTATGGAGTACTCGGTATCTCGTTAAGACTACTATCAGTAATTTATTCTTATTTCACAGCGAAATATGCTGCGTTTATTTATAGAAAGAAATTTTTAAAAGACTACTCTTTTATTTTCTATTTTTGTTCTTGACACCGTTTGTGCAGACTGCACGTCTTACGTAAAAATTGTTAAGGAAGTATAACTCGGGTTAAAAATATATAAAATGTAGCTATAAATATTTGTTCTTATTAATAAAAAAAATGAAAACTCTGAAATTATCAACGATATTGGAGGGTTTTCATTAGTAATATTAATAAATATTGTACAATTATTGTCCCACAAGTCGTGCAATTAATTTTATAAATTAAAACAAACGTTTCATATTCACCCAAACAAAAGGTTTTTTTTAACAGTGTTTTTTTCCACACATAAATTTGATTATGTTATGTAAAGGTGAGAATTGGGTGCTCTAATTGTACCCTTTTTTCCATTTTTATCAACGCTTTTCCTTGTTACGTTATCTTTTTTATTTTTTTACTCATTTTTGTGGACTATTTGTTTTAATTAATGGTATTTTTTACCTTTTTGAGTTTAATTAGTTATCTTTCAGGATAACTGAGTATATTTAATGACACATTTTTAAAGTGTTTTGGTAAATGCTTTTTACTAGGTATTGAATTGGAACTGTGTAGGAATGTATGCTAAAATATCGTCTAAGTATATTCTTTATTATCTGTAGAATCCTAAATATTGTTATATAAATAACGGCGTGCTTAAATACATAGATTTGATAAATTGTTTGTATGGTGTTATAGGGAATGGGCCATATGAAATCCGATATAACACAAAATTACTTTTGTTAGAACTTTAAAAGCAAATATTATAAATGGATTTTTTTAGTATCATGCAGTATTCCGATTGTACTTGGGTAGGCAGAAAGACTTTTTTACTGAGATACTCTGTTCTCTACTTTCAGCCGGATATTCGAACATTTGGGCCTTGAGTGGCGAGTCTTACTAGTAGAGCAAGTAATGAACTACTAAAATAATTAAATCTCTCGAGTAGGAATCGAACCTACAACCGTCGCGCTTACGGTCACACGCTGTTCCACTGTTCCATTACAGTCTCACTGAGAAAATATGATTTTACACTGATTTTACACAGAAGGCTGTGAAGCAAGTAGATATTTAAATAATCTTGTATAATAAAATAGCTTATAAATTGCTATTAAAATAGTTTCTTTGTAAATTAAATGGAGCCTTTTCTTGAAGCTAATTTATTACCGCGTCAAATTTAATGCGAATAAACAAAATTTCTCAGAATCTCGAGATTGCGTTGAACTTTTACTAAATTGTTATGAAGCGAGGTAGATGCTCATATAGTTAACAACGAACAATGATTTTAATATTTGATAAAATAAAAAGACAAATTTTATTCGCTGAAAATTAAAATGACTAAAATGAAACCATGTAACTGCCATTATATTTTTTTGTATTGGTTTACTTACTTCTTGATTTCGTACTGCTACAGATACCGTCATTCAAAAAAATCCTTTTGATATAATAGAATGAAGACAAAACGGCAAGAACGAAAAATACAATTTTAATTAAAGTAAACATTCTCATGTAATCGAGAAACTAAATTGAATAATAACATCCCTATTCTAATCGTTAATATTATCATAGAAAGAAAAATAGATTAGTGACTAGTGATGTACCTATTGGATAGATTCATATATAATTATATTATCATTAATAAATGCGCGTTTCCTTAAGATCTGATCTTAACGCAGATTTACGACGTCGTTATTTTCAATATCATCGTATAGACTGGACAATTTATATATAAGACGCTATGTTAATATAAAGTTTTACTATTCAAACTAAAAAAAACCTTACTGTTAAAGAAATAGAGTGTAATTTCGTTTTATGGTATTCTTTGCACTTTCCAACGACTAAGTCGGGTGAGAAATTCAAATACGTTAGGATTTAAAGAGTTTTAAGGTGAATCTTCTTACTGTAAGTCGATGTTTCCTTTCATAACAAAGCTCATGAGAATAGAATTAATACAAGCGTTGACTTTTAACCTCTCGGGTTGTGTATTTAGTACCGTATAGAGAAGTTATTTGTGGGTTTAGCTTTTTATTTATTGTATTATATTAATTAATATTACGTGGTACATATAAATTGTAGTATATATGTATAAATAATTATAATTTTCATTTCATTACTCTGGTAGCAAGGCAAAACGCGGTATTCCCCTCTTTTCGCTGAATTCTTGAGGCTTTACGTGTTGAGTGGCGGAACTCTACGCTACACTTTGCCTCGTTACCAAAACGAGAAAATATTCATTCTCCGAGTGGGAATCACACTCACAAACTTCCGTTTACAGTCCCACGCTTGTGCCCCTACACCACGACGGTCTCTATGTAGTATAAACATATTTTCAAACAAAATAAAAACGCTTATTAATATAAAATGTTGAACAAAATCCAATTATTTTTTACAATGTTTAAAGTTAAATAGTAATCTTGTTTCTAATCCCCTGATGCTGTAACTGGTAGCGCGCTTGTATTGTGATACCTTTTAGAATACGCTCGCGTTTTGTACTTATTATCGTGTTTTGTGGACTAATACTGTTAATAGGTGTTTGTTTTGTATATATACATGTAAAGTACATACATACATAGTTATAATAGGATTTTGTACTAATTTAGGTTTTGCTTTGGTTATATTGTCTAAAATTTAACTTAATATATGTATTTATTTGTTTAAAGGAATCCAATACTAATTATTTGTTTATAAGATGTAATATAACATGTAAGATATGATGATGAAATTATATAAATATTTGAAAGTGAGATCTGTGAATAATAGGGTATAGGAGTACAATTGTACGCGCGATGGTTCTGGGTTCGATTCCCAATTGAAAGAATGAAATATTCAATATTTTAATTTCGTCGCTCTGGTAGCGAGGCAAAGCGCGGCGTAGATTTCCGCCAATGAACACGCAATGCCTCGAGAATTCGGTGGGAAGTGGGAAACGAAAGATGCTGTATCATAATGAAATTGGAGTGTCAACACTAGTTTATCAGGTTTCCTATGCCTACTCTGCTATGTGCGGGATAAAGTGTGAAGCTACAAAAGTGCTTAAGTTCAAACGATTTTGAATTTATGTACTGAACAAACAAGATCACTTCACGATAATAACATGTAAGATTAATTTTGTGATTACATACTACTTGTTCATAATATACGTAATACATAAGCACGTAACCTCTTAACGACATTGTGTTTGGTTTGACGACGACGTTATTTTAGAGTTTATGAGCTCTTCACTTCAAGTGGCTACATGACTGTAGGTAGAGCTGCTCTTTTTGGTTCGATTGTTTATTGTTTTAGAAAATAAATTAATTATTAAGCCGTCATGGTAAGTTGATTGACTTAGAAAATATTTGTATATGTTGTAGGTTTAAATCCCACTCTGGTAAAGAATTTTCACTTTTTCTACTATAAAGATTTCTAAAATATGCTTGTTTCATATAAAAAATAATTTGAAAATAAATTAATCACAAAACTAGAAAACTAAGAAGACAATGAAAACGCAGAAGATTTAAACATAAATAATTCTAAAACCCGGCCTGGTCTATGAGCGTGGAGATGAATATTCATAGCGCGTCTTATTGCGTTCGTTTGCTGATAGTATATTGTTTGTTATTAATTTCAATAGAGTTACTTTTGACTTCACTGTTGGAATATTAAATATTTGAGCCCAATTATATTTTAGTAATATTACAGATTATTTCAATTTCTGGTTCTTCGAGCCGGATTTGGGCTGAATTTTAATTATAACAGTGGTTTTATCATTTTAATATGTTCAAGGAATTATAATAGAATTTATACTGTGGTGCAAATGTATTATACACATTATGATAGTTAGAATATATACGGTTATTTTTATTAATCACAGCTTCATGCTTTGTCCCGCATATAGCAGCGTAAGCAGAGAGAATTAAGATTGTTAAGTCACTACTTTTTTCGCTTTTCGCCTGAATTCGAGACCTATATCATCGATATTTATATTAACCACTTTATGTACAAAAATATTTTTGTATATAAATAAATATGTATATTTTTCTATTGTCGCTCAATGTTAAACGCTAATGCGTTATCCATTAAGCTCTCACAAGGTAATTTATAGCGATTCTAATTCCTGCAAATTATACTAGAATAGCGTATTTCGTTCTATGTTCGTACTTTCGAGTCACTGTCGGCGTGCTTTGACAGCTGGAGTGACGGTAATAACGCGTTGCATTTCATAGACCTCGTGGACGGTAGAGGTGAGTGAGTGTATATCATTTATTATGATATATGTATTATTATTATTAAATTTATAATATTTTAAAATAAGTTTTTATATTAAAGAAAATGAATACACTAGAATGTTAATACACTCCGTTTTTTTTAAAATACAATAGTGGAAAACAAATCTAAATAAAAATCTAAATAATTTATATTTGTACAAATTTGTCACTACATATACTTAATAAAAGTTTATACATTCACTTTTCTTCTATTAATTTATAACTCTGCACCGTATACAGTAGGATAGACAGACGGAAGCTATTACATATTAAGACCCTTCGTTGCTGATTTTCTGTTCCGTAATAAATTGCGCGTTGAGGGGCGGAATTTAACGCCACACTTTATCTCGTTATCAGATCAATATAATATAGATAAACAATGTCTCCGAGTGGGAATCGAATCCACAACCGTCTTGCTTATAGGTAAAGCAGTGCCACGATTGGCTCTTATTTATTTTTTATTGACTCTACATTCATATCTATTCAATTAAATCATTCAATTTTAGTATAGATTACACAATAACACATATTGTACAAAACAATAGTGCTCCGATCCTAACTATATGAACCGGCGTGTCAAACGGACGTCACGCCATATCGCCCGTCAATTACCTCTGTGCGAAGTGCTCTGTGCATTTTGATTTATTGACAGTGACAGTTGGACGTTTAATTGCGTAGTGGAAATTTTGATTTATACGTACGGTACCTACTGAGGATATGGGAACGGAGGTTGTAGGGATTTGGTTTCTTATTCTCATGTTTGAAGAATCTTTTGCTAACATAAGCGAAAAGTTTCTTTTTGAAAATTTTGACACACTTAGAATTACAAATAAAATATGAGATTCCGTCTTAAATTATTTTAATTTTAAAGATATTTTGTATAACTTAATTATGTATTATTACTGTCTATTAATTAGTAGAGTTGGGCTTTGTCATCTAATTTGCATAAAATTCATAGAGACAGAAAATTTCTACGTTTTTTCTACAGATTGATCCGAGACTTATCTTTTAGAATTCCATTTTCTATATTTTGTACTACCAAGTTACAATCGGTAACATAATTAATAGAGAAAAGATTTCCTTAATACTTAGGTGTCTTTGTGGCACAAGATCACTTACTAGTAGGTACTTGTAATATTTATAGGTTCCAAAGTCTGTTGTTTGTAAAATACAAGTAATGCATTATAACCTTATATATCTAATTAAATGTGCACTGAAGACATTCTCGTTCGTTATATTTATTCATAAAAAAAGATCACAGCTACTCGTTATAGATATTCGCTCATTTTAGAATATTTATTGCGACGGTCTTGCTGGTTTTATTATTTTGTTAGTATTTATCGGACTTAGCAGACACTTGGATTAGTTGTAAGTACCGTGGAAATGCTATGAAGACTAAAATAGAAAATATTTTAAATTGACGAGGACGCTCACGGCCCTCATAAACGCAAGCTAAATGTGGTCAATTTATTGAAACACCGATTATTCTTCACTTTATACGACCATCATATAAATAAACGCCACAATGACCCCTCATTATTTTATTTTTCTAAATTCATCATAACCGTGGCTAAGACAAGATGGCATTAGTACATTTAGAACAAAATCCTATTTGGGGTTAGGTTCTATTTTGTATACAATAATTGTAAAAAGTAGAGAATGAAATATAATCTAGGAATGACTTATTCCATATAAACACAAAAAAAACCTGTTTACCTTTATGTAACACACGTTCAGTAATATTATCTAATCTTTTCTGTTCACCTTTATCTAATAACACACTTTCTATTATACACGTTTCTATTATTTTATTATATAGATTTATATACTTTTTATTGGTACCATTTTTACTAGACACTGTTCTGTGTGCAAGAATAACAAGGCATGTGTGGCTGACGGACGACATAAATAAACATTTTGCTCTCTTTGCGTACTTCATTTTTTAGTTCCAAACGTTTTTATTTTATATCTTGTGATATTATATCTTATATATTATAATTGCATACTATATATACTTGCTATGAATTATATATTTTTTTCTTTAGTTCGTTAATATGTATTTTTAGATTGGAGAGCGACTTAAACTATGCATTAAATGTCATAATGGTTTAAACTGTTCCATTTTGTGCAAAATGTGAAAGACGTGAAATCTTGGAAACTTATTTTCGTTTTAATAAATACCATACAACAAAACTGATATTTATTTAAGAATACTCTTAACTCAAATTTTATAGGTTTCAAACAACATTTATACTTATGAAATTCGCCAGTTTACTTATTTTTAAAACTCATATTTTCAAAAGTTTTACTGTTTTGCGATTTTCTTAAATTGAAATAAAGAAAAAAACTCGATATGCCTGATACTAATATGTAATTTCTATATAGCTATCTGATAAATTTGATATTATGGACATTAGTTTCTTACAAAATAACTTTCTTATCCACAGAGTAATGGCAACAACTACATGTCGGGCGAGCCGCGGCGTAAGCGCGAGTTGCCCGCTCGGCCGAACCACATTTTGCTGTACACCATCATCAACCCCGCCTATCCTATCACTGTGGTAAGTGGGTTTTGGGGATTTCTTTGTATCATATTTTAGCTTTACAGGTACTTGTATTTATATTACATATATAAAAAGGAAACATATTTATAAAAAAAATAGTTTAAAAAAGGAAAAAGAAAAAAAAAAACACCTTTTTAGCGCCTTTAAAAGCATTAAAGGAATGGCACACAGCCCCACTTTTTGATTGTTTAAGCCTAGGTAGGTAGTTGCTAGAATAATAAAGGTAGATATTACTCTATTTCGTACCAAATAATTTTCTAATTTTTATCTTTTATGGCGCCAGTGGATTTCAATTGGAAGAACAGTTTCAGTTCTGAGTACTAAAGTTTTAAACTTTTCTAGACGTTTCACGTACAACGTGATTCTGAAGTAAAAGTGGGAACTATGCGCCTAACTAGTGTAAAGTTACCGAAAGTCCCTACTTGTATTTACAGAATTTTGTATTCAATTAAAGGACCTCCATTCACGATTTTGTTTCACTGTTAAAATGTTTGTACTGGTTTTTCCTCATTTTCTGAGCAATTTCGCGAGTCATTGTATGTTGAGTTGCGGAACTCAGCACCGCACTTTGTCTACCCGAGTGGGGAAATGGAAACGCGGCTTTGGTGATAGCTTTTTATGTATTTTTTATGGTCGTAAAGCGTATTTCGTATCTACATCCTATTTTAGAGATATACTCTTCACCCATATCCAAGGGGGAATTCAATTTATTTGACATTTTCACAATTATAACACACAATTGATAACTGTATCTACTATATTAGCGTTTATACTTTTTTTTTTAACCAAAATAGCCTAGTGGTTTTATTTCAGTCGTACCTTGGGGAAATGAAATGTTTAAACGCTGAAAATGGGTAAAAATATTGAATGTTAAATTACATTGTGCTTTATGTGGTGGAACCCGATTCTGCACTTTGTTCAACCAATTCGGATAAATATATGTATTTTGAATCCTCGGAGTCACATTTTTATCCCACAAATACGGCGTTTAATCAATTCACAAGTCTTCTTCTTCTTGCGTGCTTAAATTTTTGGGCGTCAAATAACTTACCACCGGTTTACTAATGCCTCAGACCTGAGAAGAATTACAGACTGACAATAATTTATTAGTGGCAATGATTCTTTTAATGACGAAAAAACACAAAACGTTAGTAATAAATAGGTAATATTAGGTAATTTGCTTTTTCGTTAATGTTAAGTAATTCATTTGAATTACGACAGTCCTGGTTTATATTTGGTAATCACGACATTTGTTGGATTGCGTGGTTTTTCGACTTGTACTATATAAGATATTTTGTGGAAATATCGTAATTGAAACACGCAATATGAACATTTTTTCGTTTTTTAGCTAATTATAAAGTTTAAAATGTTATAAAATCCCATGTTTCATACATATGTATGTGATGTTTATTACTTTATTAATAAACAATTGTGTTAACTATAGCACAATACTTTTTCCCACTCTGGCAAGATTAACTGCAGCGTTTAGTTCTTTTACTCAACACACTGTGTCTTAACAATTATGTTGACCAATATCTTATTTAAGCTTTTCCAACATATATGTTGGTTGCTCGCAGATATGTTGGTTGTCATTAAACTTATTTTAAATGGGTACAAATGTATCTGTTTTGTATGTTATTTACCGTTAATTATATGTTGAAGCCATCGTGCGCACCACACAACACGCGAGAATTAAGAGGAAATGGTGAATGGATTGTCTAACACTAGTGTCGCATACAGCAGGGTTGCTGAATGCTGACACACAGCTTAAAGCAGAAAGTTATGTGATTTATTTTAAAAAAATCAATTTAAAATTTATATGTTATTTTTTTATATTTAAATCAGTTTCATTTAGAAAATAAAGTAGAAAATTAAATGAACTCGTTAGTTTCCGACGAACAGCTTTTAGTCATTACTTTCATTCGTACCGCTGCGCTGTAATAATAAAACTACAACTTAACATAATAAACTGAGATAAGTTTTAAACTTGTATAATAAAATAGGAGAACATTGCCATATAAAACATTACAGCCACTCTATAAGCAGGGAACAGCGACCTGTTGAATAACAGCCAAGTTTCAGTCAATGCGCGTCATTACACATCGAATGTTTTACTTTTTTACTTTTTTTTTTCCACTTACAGTGTTTACGCGTCGCTTTTTTGTTAATGTTATGGAAAAATTGGACTTTTCCGTGAATTTTCTTTTTGTTTGTATGTCTTTTTAATTTGTTTGTTTTTAATGGCTTTTTCTGATAGGGTAGGAAAGTTTATTCTACTAATTTATAAAGATAAATAGTTTGTTGACTGGTTGGACTTCCTAATCTCAGTAACTACTGATTTGAATTTCAAATTTTTATTAAGTGTTCAATTGTACATTCATCGAGAAAGCTACGGAGCCACACCCGTAGAGTGCCTATTATCCAGGTGGTGAGGATGATATTTTAGTCTGTGACCTACTGTGCGGTTAAAAAATTCGGCGACATGTAACAAGCCAAACTGTTCCCCAGAACACTCCCATGATAAATGCCGTAGAGAAAGCACAGCGAGAACGTCTCTGCGCAAAGCCAAAGTGTTAAACTTTTCACAGATTATTAGGTCCGTAATGATTCGAACGGCTCTACCTATATAAATATAATTTAATTTAATAAAATTTGTGGATTGTCTCTCTTCATCGCTACAGGGACCATATATGCCAGTTTTATATATTTATAAGAGAGAAATTTGGTTAAACTACGCAATTTAATTAATCAAAGTAAAACCACGTGCACAGTAGTAGACAATAAATAGTCTAGACAACGTGTGAAGTTTATTATTAGATACAATCGTTCGCCATCCTAAATCTTTGCCAATGCTGCGATTGTTGTTTCAAGTTTGATACGACTTTGATGTTTCCGCGAGAGTTACTTTCAAGAGAACTTTTTAAAAGTTTATAGCTTTTATTGTTATAGACTTTTTCCCATCCTATCGATTTCGTTTAATGTTAGTTTTGTTGTATCCTGATTTGTGTTTAACTGCATCGGATGCGTGTACATCGTGGGTTAGTTTGAATGTTCTTTTATTCTTATGGTAAAAAGCTTTCTGCTTCACGCTTTTTCCCGTATAGCAGTGTAGGTAGATGGAACCTAGAGCTACGACGATACGATTGCTTACAATTAAAGCAATTTGAAGCCGCACTTTGTTTTAAACAAATTAAATATAATCATTATTCCAAATGGGGATCGAACCGATGACGATCGTGTTTACGTTGTCCCACTGCGCCATGACTTTCTATATTTTGTGGAACTCGCAAATATATATTTTTTTTTACTTCTCACATATTTAATAGGTACCTCCTTGAAGTAAAAAATATTATAGATCAACGGGCTAGGAAAAACAAGCCACTTATAAAGAGCTTCCATAATATAGTTACTTAAAGGAATCCAAAAGAATACCAATCTTCATACGTTGAGCTAATGTAAGATCCACTCAAATCACGACGCGAAGCTCAAACTTACCACTTCAGTAAGCATTATGCTAGATATCTAACAAATTGCGAGGTTACTTCAATGAAAATATGAATGCTTCAGTGGATTTAAGATTTCCACATATTGAGCACAAGTAAATATTGTCTATATGTTATTTGAATTTTAAGTAGGTATGTTTTGTTTGAATCGAATACGCTACTTAAGTCCATAGTAGCAAAGCGTCTGTAAACACGACGGTTTTGGGTTTGATTTCCACTCGGAGGAATTACTTTTTAATCCCCTTGCTCTGGTTCCGTTCCGATAACATTCACAATAACAGCGTTATTTCACATAAATGTCCCTAAATGTTGTACTTCATTGAAAAACAACTTTTAAGTAGTTTAACATTACTTGCACACAAAAGTTCTGCTATGGCTATCTCTAACCTAAAATACTTTACCCAGCCGTCGCAAAATCAAATTCGAATCATATTATTATACAATATCCCAAAATATTTGGTATTCAGCTGGCTTTCTGAATCGCCAGCTTAACGTGAAAACTTCAGTGTTTTTAATGTGAAAAGTTGGATATTTTATTTATTTTGTTCGTGTAAAACAGATAAGTTTAGTATTTTTGTTATTAAGGTCTGGCTGAACGAAGTGCATCTTTATATTACGTCATTTTCTAAAAAATTATAGAAAGTACATGATGTTTATCATTAAGTTTTCTATACCTTTTTTCAAATTTCTAAGGGGACGGAAACAAAATGCAAAATGATTTTACAATATACGTACATCTTAGTTTTAGTTCCGCCACTCAACACGCAATGCCTCTAGAATTTAGCGAAAAATGGGAAACGGAAGTGTCTTAGCGGTCAGAGTGTCTTTTAATTAGGTATCCAGGTTCCCTCCACCTACCCTGCTATGTCCCGCACATATAGCATGAAGCTAAAAAAAACATAAGTCTTAATATCCACGAAAATAATGTTGCGGCCGATAATTAGTATGTTATTTTTATTTATTGTTTATTTTCTGTTGTTACTTATAATTATAATTGGAAAATAAGCAGCTACAATACATAATAACGCATTATTACGTTACTACTACAGTCATCAAAGGTAATTTCACCTAATGAAAAATAGTTTCGCGTGACTTTTAAAAAGTCACATTATCATTTAGTGTTTGTTTTCTTTTCTTTTGTAGGGTCATTTGGAAGTTGTTAGCTGCTTTAGTATGGGGCAACACTTTAAATAGTATTATTATTACATTACTCGTGTTTCAGTGATTGTGGTTTCGAATTTTTAGGGTTGAGTTTATAAAATTACTTTAAATATAGTCAACTAATCAGTCATAATTCAAGAAGTGGGACAGCATCGCTTACAGACAGATGTTAATTAACTTCAAATATAAATTTTAGCCTTTCCTTTCAATTTCAAAAAATATACCTATAAATTAATAAAACAGTGTAGCAGGGTAGGCAGAGGGAACCTAGTGTTAATAGAATAGAAAATTGTGTAGAATGGCGGAACAAATCGCTTCGTTTTTTCTACCAAAGCGAAGAAATTATTTGTTTAAATGGTTGTTGTTTCAGTAACCGTCCATAACATTACGTTTACAATATCTTCGCATATTTAGGATATATAAAACTGTCTTCTCATTTAGGCTTTTTCGGTATAATCTCTTGTTATATAAATAGACTTACTTATTCTTAGTTATTAACGTGTAAAAACCTAAAGTAATACATTAGATGTCGATACACTTCGCGCTCACGCTTGACTGATTTGGCAATTTGTCATCGGGGAAAGTTCGCGCCTTTATAAGGTGACTATGATAGGGAAAAGCTTCGGATAATAAGCTAAAAAGTTTTTTTATATGTTATTTGATTTAGTAAAATAAAAGAATCACACATTTAGCATGTTTTTAAAAAGTGGTAGAAGAAGAATAGTTTTTTCATAGTTTAACTATTCACATTATCGTCGTTAAACTAAGAGCGTTTTGCGCATTTTATTTGAGTGAATATGCGTTAATAATATCATCACACAAATTACCCAAGGAATCCAGCTTTTTTATGTATTTCATACATTTTATATGACTCGATATGGTCACCCTAACCATCACCTAGTCTGGAAAGTTCGTGTCAACGCATATCATCACACGTATAATATATCACTAGTGACGTTGACTTTCTTTTAATATGTACGAGCTTTTTTTCTCATTTTTTAAGCACAACTTATGTTTTTATATATTTATGAATTATTATAAAAAAAACACATACAGCGATAGAAAAAATCTAATTTGTAGATTGTAAGTATTGAATTGTTCGTATGTTACGGAGTTAACTAATGTCTGTAGTATATTTAAAAAGGAAATATTTATTAGTAAAATCTTTTTAAAAACAAGTTTTCTAGGTGTTGTTTTATGGTGTATTGTATTTGACAAATCAAGCCATTTATTTGAGGTCAGTCGTGGCACAGTGTGCGTGCCAGGGCACAAAAAGTGACTGTAAACAGACAACAGAACAAGTTCATTGTCATAAGAATTGAAGTCGTAATCCAAAATCACACTAATACGGCAAGTCAAATAAAACTTTGTAAGGAAGAGCCATATTTTTATCTTTTAATTCATCTTGACGAAGAACAAGAACGGAGTGGCTTATGAGAAACACAGATATAAGTATATCAAAATATAAAAAAGTACACAAAAGACAGCAACAGTGACTGAAGCGAATCGCACAATGACATAGCCGTCATTATACGAATCCCCATTTTTATATTGTTGAAGGGTCGCTAATCTTCAATACGCACGTCTCTCTGTATAATAGGTCTATTTCCGATATTTGCTCGACCGGTGATCGAACCTTGTACCTATTCACGTAATATAAATGCATAACATTGCTCATTAGGTTTACTGATACTTGTCCATAAGTGGAGGCTATCTGTGTTTTGATATATAATTTGGTAATTTTTTTGCCCACTTCTGAAAAAAAAACCTTTATTATAAGTTTTTTAACATTTATTTTTATATATTTATTACTTAATATACTTTTAGATTACTTTTACAAACATTGATAGTAGAATCTTATCTATGAATAGAGAAACATCGATTTTCTTTTATGTTTATTTGCTTTACTTTGCTTTGCATTCAACTTGTTTCGTAAGTTCAAAGAATCCTCGAGGGTATGTAAAAACCGGAGATAACAGAAGCATGCCATGTTAAAAATACCTTTGCTGTTAGATCTTGCGTGTAACTAGCGGTAGAGATATATCAAGACTCTTTTATGTGCACTTTCATATTTTTTATGTGATTTTTATTCTGAATAATTTTTTATATGAATTTTATTCTGAAATTCTCCTAATTTTTACATCCTGGCTCCGGTAGTAAGATAAAGCCCCACGTTGAGTACCGCCACTCAACACTGTTTCTAAAAATGACCGGTGCGTAGGGAACGAAGTGTCATAACACCGAGTTCCTTTCAAGTCTTTATTCTTATGCCTGTTTCCTTAGATTTCATGTCGTATTCAAGCCAGATGAACTAAAATATTTCAAACATATTTCCGTGAGCGTGAATCGAACTTAATATCAACGCGTTTTTAACGTCTCAGCTTATCTCCGACTTTGTTGAATAAATACATATAATAATAAAACAGATGATATATAGGAAGCCACAAAGTACAGTGTATTATCATCAATTTTCTAACATTTATCTTCCAAGTTATCGATATTGTTCAATTCGCAACGTATTGTTGGGCTTCCAGATGGCAAAACGTTTTTATTGTTAGATAATAAACTTGTTACATTACTATATATTTACGTTTATCTGAGATATTTATTCTTTACATATATGATTGTTTGTTAATGTTCTTTTGTGACAAAATGAAATATATTAGTTATAATTAATTATATTTAATCAATTATTTTAAAAAGTTGCACTCGTTTTTGTTAATCTTAGTCATTTAAAACTATCTGTCTCTATCATCAACCATCTAATTTTGAAAAATATTACATAAATATTAAGGCCGTCTTGGCACATCGTAAACGACAGTTGCGAGTTCGATTCCAACGCAGGAGAATAGATTACTTTCGTTTTGTCATTTTCAGCTCAGCGTTTAGTTTCGACTGATGTTTACGGTATAAAGCGTGAAGCTTTAAAAAATCGCACAATGAAAACAAACTAGTAGCAACAGCAAAGTGAAAATATGATATGGTGTATTTTGTATAATAGCTCTCCCCCCTACAATTTATTGCAAAAGATCAAAGAAAAACGCGTCAAAGTAAATTTAACCAAGGATTTAGAAAAAGCTTTCGCCTCGCTGAGTTTGCGGTATAAATATTTCTATTCGTTTCTTTATGTAATTTTTTTTCTCTGCGGCCTGTGAAAAGGCTTAAGCAATTGTTTTATTGAATCACGACTCAGGTGGTCTTTGTGATACTTTTTCTTTATCGGGTATTTTTATTTGATACAGTGATGTATGGAGGTGTGAGAAATCACTTTGTTTTTGGTTTGTGTCACTAGGTCTATTATGTGGAGAATCTAAATTTCACGCTTAAAATATATAAATAGATACATTTAAATAAAAGAAATAATATTTAAAATAAGTTTTCAGAAGTTACCTTTTTGAATTTCTTAGTAAACCTCTAAATAGATTTTCCTATTACATAGCACTCTTACAAAACATCTGCCTTTTAAATCTATGAATATTAAACATAACCATTTTACACCAATTTGCTCCGAATTTCCATTTACTATAAGTAATTGAATTTATAATATTGCGAGTAAAATTTAAATAAATAGAACTATAATTTCGTTGACAACTTAATTTTCTCAAATTAGTTTCATTTTGACCGCATTTCCAGTTCTATATTTGATAATGTGGGTTTTTGATGAAAAATCCATAAAGGGGCAAATATAATAAACTAATAGTAAACTATTACATTACATATTATGAATAACTTTACTTTATATTTAAAAGTCCGTTGTGGCGACAGCGGCACTTCATTTGTCTGTAAACACGATAAATGTGGGTTAAATTCCTTTAGGTTATTTAGGTTTTTATATTATTGTTTTCTTATGAAGACAAAGCGCGGCGTCGAGGTACGCCACTCAACAGTGTCTCGATAATTGGGCGATTCGTTAGGAACGGAGTGTCGCAACAGTAAGTTCCCTCCTTCTTGATATACGCGGCATACAGGAGTGTGACACAACAAAAGAAATTTCAAGCTTATAAAGCTTTTTCTCAAAGAGCTGTTTAATATTGTCCAACAATGCTATAAAATTTGCAGCTTAAACTTTATTACTAGTATTTGTATATGGTTTAAGTATTTGTCATACTATAATAAATTAGAAACTTTTGTATAATTATATTCTATTTCTAAGCAAAAATATCATTGACAAATATTGACATCGGTAAATTAATTTCATCGTTAACCGTTACCCTTTTCATATTGCGTAGTGTAACTTGGACAATGGAGATACGCGGCGTTTTGTTTCTATTGTCATAATGAAAACGATTCTACAGTCCGTCTAAATGATTAATGACGGTGGTAATGGCATGTAGCAAGGTATTAAGTAAGGTATGTAAATAAGACGACAATTAAGCTTATTATATAATTTAAAAAAAAATGTGTCTGATTAGGGAACGTCTTGACATTAGGTTCCCAAGTTTCCTCTGCCAACTTTGCTATGTGAATTATAGCGCTATGCTAAAAATAATTTTCGTAACGTTCCAAAAATGTATAATAGTTACTAATTATACTTACGCCATAAATCCGGTTAAAGAGTTTCATTTAAAATCTTTACCCATATGTTTTCTAGAAAGTCATCTTTGACAAGTGACTTAGTAATGGTATCTAATGCGAATCGATCGGCAAATGTTCTCCTTAAGCCTACTTGTAAATTCATGCTCCACAGAGATAAGCTTTGATCTTTTACATAACAGTTTGAAGCGATACTTTAAGGCGCTCGCTCTTATCCACGCCGGACTTCCTTCGGGTTATCGCGGAATGGCGCCCCGAGATGGCAGCTATCAGCAAATATGTTGGAATATTCATGTACTCTGCCTGACTATTATCGATTATGCGACGTGTCATTTTGCCTAAGTCACTTACTGTGTGTGGGAAAAGTAGGTTTTGTGATTTGTTACGATTAATCTCTAATATTCTCGGCTTTTATCTGTCGTAATATCTATTGTAGTTATTGAAACTTTTCTTTTGAAGCACTCTGACTTTTAATGAAAGCATATTAAAATATGTTCATAGTTTGAAATATTTCACTGGAAAGTAACTCAATTTTAGTATTTTTTAAATTAATGTATAATATACTTTTAATTAGTATCTCAAATATTTGTTTATATACCTGTCGTATAAAATATGAAAGAAACGTTCTAAACCGTTATAATATGGTTAATTTTTATACCGAGTAAACCACCAAATATAGGGCAAGGTTTCATCACAATTTATATAATATAATAGACCCCTAGATGAGCCAGTCCTGGCTCCCGGTATGTAACATTAACTGAGATAGGTCCAGAGATACTCAGCTTCATTACACTCAAAGTGACGTTATTTACATAATAAAGGAGTTAACTCTACAGATTCAAACTTTCCTAATATCTAACATTCCTATAGTGTAACTTTGTTGAGATTATCTGTAGACCATTTACATAGTTTTCACTAAATTATTACTGTGAAATTTGTTTTGTGTACTTTAAATTGTTAGATTTTGCTTATATTTTTAAGCTTATGTTTATTAATATTTAAAATGTAGTTTCGTATTTGAAAATTTAATTGTTTCTATAGATACTTTCTTTAGTTTGATAAGGGATATATGACATTTATTTTTATTAATGTCATAGAGCTGAAGAATTTTTTTGGACCTAACTCAGTTAAGCGCGTCTTAGGAACTATTTTACTTTTACAGCTAGTATTTTATAAGAAATAGAGAGAAGAAGACTAACAAAAACCTGCCATACTGCCTACATTTCTTAATTTACTCTCCGTATACTCCATTCTTTTTATTTATCTCAAAAGAAAATAACCATTATTTGATAGCGTTAACATTAAAATAAACGTCACGTGACTTCGCTATATTCAGCAAAATGCATTCCCGACTTTTCAACATCGCTTTGTAACAAAGGTTAAGGTTGGAAATATCCAATATGAAATTCTTAACACAAAGGATAATATTATTGTATATACATATATTCTGTTCTGTTCCTTCTCCACTATCAATATTAATGGGCAACTTAACGATCCGCTCTATCGAAACTACTGTTCGCATTAAGAGCCGTCTTATTAGTTATCAGTGTTGCCGTATCGGTGTCGGTTATCGTATTTAGTATTAATGTTGCCAGACTAAGGGGAGTGTTACAGTGTGTATGGATTTTTTTGTGGTTTTGTATTCTTGTCTATATAACAAATAATCATCATTCAATAAATGTTGTACATTATTAACTGTATTAAAAAAATATTCCATTAGTTTTTGGGCTCTAATATTTAGATCGTATCCAGTTCATTCTCTACCTTCTTATTCTATATCTTTTCTCTGTTTTAATTATTAATTATGTTTAACCTATTTATGAATGTGGCTAAGAGAATATAATATGTATGTTTTACATTTTCCTGGTTTACGAGTATTTTGTCTTATTTTTACAATGTAACACTAACACTCATCTTCACTTCTCGGGTCCAATATATCTAATTAAACACTATAAATAAATACCGCCATTTATACAATCTAAATACAAACAGTGCTGCTATTATTCAAGTTAAAGTACAGTGTTGTCATACCTAGAGTAGAGAGATACCTACTTATTAATAATAATTATCTTCCATAAATATAACAAGTTAAACACATAAGAAAGTCTGCCCTAGTGAAGATAGTGGTGTATGAATTATCTAAATATATTCTGTTCTTATTATTATTTTCTATGTACGTAATACCGGTCCTTATAGCGACTCCTATCTTCACATTGCAGGCACAACAAATTGCCTCGGCCTTAGGTGGTGTAGGTGTTATCGATCTGGATGCCTCTCTTATGAACGTGATAAATACATACGATCGTATGTAATTAAACTTCTTCTAAGTACTAAAAATACTATAAATGTAATGTGTTAGTTTGTATAAATGAATGTACTGTTTCACGCGCTGTTGGGTTACGCCACTCAATTTGCAATAGACATTACGACGAAGAGCGGAGGACTGAGTGCCTTGACACTAGATTTTTATTGACTACAAAAATAAATTATACAAATTATAATAACTAATAGTTGTGTAAGACATATGACCACATCGAATCGATTGACTTGACGTTGTATTTCCGTCCTTCCTCCATATGAATGGACTATCTAACACAATAGATTTTTTCAACTCGTACCAATAGTTCCTGAGATATCAACCAAACAAACTTTTTAGTTTTATAAATTGAATAGAGTAGATATGATGTTTTTAAAACAATTTTTACAGTACAGATTTGAACCCACTACCATTATTTAGCTAAATAGTCAATTATAATTGGCATTATATTTATTATTGGTATTAATGCAACGGTGTAACGTTAATACCTTGTTACTTTACTCGTTTTTATGTCTTACAAAGACCTTTATGTGTAATTAATTTTTATAGTCCAATAAAAAGACGACACGGATCTAGTCGTGTTTATTATCCGACTCTGTTAAAAAGGAGGTGGTGTATTGTCGTTTCTTTTATTATCGCATATCTCAATTTTGTTGAACCGGCATAATAGTAATTCAATAATACTTATTTTTTTTAGTCTTTTATATCGATGTGTTTTGTGTGAATACAATGCCTCTTATGTATATCGTAGCAATAATTAATTACTTATTTACCTATGGTTAATATGTACCTACCCAACGCACAATGCCTCAACAAACTCACTTCAAACACTTATGTGCGGGATACGGCGTGAAGTTAAAAGAATAATAATATATAAAAGTAAACCTTCACTTCAGATTTTTATTTTGATATATATATACCATTTCTATAGAACTGCATCGCCGATGTTTTCTGAAACACTTAAATTTTTCTTTAAAAAAACATCTTGCTATTATAAAAATTATGTTTGAGCGAAGTAAAAGACTATCTTATTTGCATTCAATATAATAATAAGTATAATATATTCAGAGGCAAAAAATTATCTTTTCAGAAATTGTAACTTATTTCAAGCTTTTCAATTTCTCAAATACCTCTATACTCCATTTTGACTTCAGTCTATCTATTCAGCTGCTTTTTCAACATTTTAATTCAATTTCTGAAGTAGATATATTCAACTTTCAACGCCAACTTCCTTCGATTTTACCTGGCTCGTGTATATTTTTTTATCATACCGTAACTCGATAGTAAATTACGAAAAAAAAAATAGTCGATACTAAAAAGAATACTTCCTTTTTAATATTGATTATTACGGTTTCGACATCGAGGAACAGAGGTGTCTTAATGGGAATATAGTGTTTAAATACTAGGTCTAGTTTCTCTCTCACTAACCCTGCTGTGTGCGGGATCTAGCGTGAAACTAAATAAAATTTTTAGTATATCATATCCCAACTGCATCTTAATTGTTGTTTCTATCAATATAATAGCATTTTGACTATCATTTTACTAATCATTTACAAACAGTCCACCCACTCTTACAATGAATGAAATATCAAACCTGAACTAATTGAAACATCTTAAACTAAGCCAACCGATTATATCCCCTACTAAGAGTGCTACTAGTAATAAAATACTATGAGCTTACGGAATTATAGCGATTTGAATAAGCGTACTACGGGCTTTATAGGCTATAAAATGTTTCTATTCTTACTCCAGTTTGTAATCGACCGAAATAATGTGTGGTGGCCAATGATTGGGCCAACGTATGATTTTTTTTAAAATATGAAATGAGTAAATTATTATTTGTTTTATATTTTAAGAGTAAAATTATAATTTGTCTATACTAATATTATAGACTTTTGTTGTTATATCAGGAAATGGAAATTTCATTTTAATATGTTGTTGGATAGTCCATTTATTAAGGAAGTGGTGGTAGTAAGTCCTGTGGTCCTCGTATATTTATAATGTGTCATACGCTTAGTTATTACTTATTTATATTGTTAGCTCGTGGTTATATCCATTCGACCTCAGACGAAGCTGTAACTAAAAGCTAGTAATAAATAAAATGGAATGTCGTTACACTGTTTTATTACCTAAAAAAACTGAGAACCAGCTATTCCTGAAGCTAATAAAATAATTAATATAATATTTTTTTATAAATCTCATTATTATTGCCACAATATTTGACAACCTTATTTAAAATAGCGATCTTAAGGTGTTGTTTAAGTATCTTATTATCACCATATGAGACAGATAGTGTTAGAAGTATAAATCGTTACGCATATCTATATATATAAAAGGACTTGTCCTCACTGACTGAGGTAAGACGCACGCACAGCCATAACCGCTGAAGGTAGAAACGTTAAATTTGGACAAAAGTTTATTTTCGTAATCTGGACATCCACTAAGAAGGGATTTTGAAAAATTTTAACCCTAAAGGGGTGAAATAGGGGTTCAAAGTTTGTATGGAAAAAATTTTAAATCGGCACCGATTTTAAAAAAATTTGAAATGTAGGTTTTTAAAAGTATTTAATTGAACACGTGTTTCATCGTTTTCTAGAATTCTCCCCCTAAGGGTGCAAATAAGGGGTTGAAAGTTTGTATAGGTTTTTTTTAAATCGTCACCAATTTTTATAACATTTGAAATTCAGACTCTTAAACGTAAATAATTAAACACATTTTTCATGGTTTTCTAGAATTCACCCCCTAAGGGTGCAAATAAGGGGTTGAAAGTTTGTATGGGAAAATTCTTAAATCGCCACCGATTTTTATAAAATTTGAAATTTAGACTCTTAAAAATATTTCATTGAACACATGTTTCATGGGTTATTAGAATTCACCCTTAAAAACGCAAGCGAAGCTGCGCGCGTCCGCTAGTCTCATATAATTTTATTAGACCACACTGCTCTAACCACGTGTTTAAATCATTAAATGTATGTACGTAGCACAGTAATTGATGCAATTTTATGATTCTGTTTTGCTTGAAAAGATTATTTTATAGTTTAAGTTATATTTTTTATTAATTTGGAGTAAATTGATATTATATTAATCGTCGCCATCATTTATATTAATATTATGTTTATTTATTTGTGTTTTAATTTTTTACCAGGTAAGTTGCTGAATGATGGTGGTTTGTAAGTTACGGCAGTATTTAGTATTTATTAAATTGTTTATTGCTTATATATGAGATGATCGTCGTTTAGCTTAAAGGTGTCATATTATGTATGTATCACTTAAAATTTAGCTTATGTTGTGGCACAGCCGGCCGTGTCTCGAAAACTGGGCGGAAAATGTGTCCATTACCGGAAACTAAAAAAAACCTTAAAGCTTTTATCCACGCAACATAGATTTTTTATAATAGCGGAGTGGTAATAGTATATTTTGACTATCTTTTCCTTATGTATGTATAGAAATTTTAAAAGCCCTTAATGTATGTAATGAAATTTTATAACCTATTACTTCCTATACAATAATGTGATCCAACTAATTTATTAAGAAACCAAACGTAAGTGAACGATCTCGTCAAAGATTCTTGGCATTGATTCTCGTGTATTAGCGGCGCCGTGTTGGTGAAGATGATATTTTGACGTGCTGGCCAACAATGGAACGAACTTTGGGAATTACTTACCTTTTATAACTGACAGCCTAATTTGTAAAATAAGTAATTTTATGCATCAAAGTTAAATTTTTGTATATTATCTTTAAATTTATCACTTTTACTCATGGTGAAATGAAAATATAAGAGTTGTATATGAACTCTGATCGCGCGTACTGTGGATTACATTAAAACGATTACCGTAATGATTAATGATAGACTCTGGCAATAAAAAAATATTTTTTGTATTCGAACCAGTAGTTTCTGAGATTAGCGCGTTTCAAACAACAAACATTTTAGCTTTACACATTAGTTTAGCATTTTAGCTATAGAAGTATAGATTTTACATTATTTACGTAATTATTTACACAGAAAAAAAGGTAAATGTTTCCAAAACTATAAATATTTTATCACGTGATTAACGTACACCATACTATCTATGAAAGACTTATACTAATATCTATTTATTATTATACATACGTTAAAGTAATAGAGTGATTACTATCTTTTTATTGACGAAATTTACCATCATATCTCGTTTTTTAGCGATTTTTGTGAAGCTCAAACAACTACTTATATAAAATAGTTTGTTCTTCTCATTATTTGCTTCATAAAGAAAATTATCACTTTTCTTTTTATTTCTTTAAATATACTAAATAAAAAAAAGGAAAAATCTGTCTAACGATATCGTCCGCGTCTTTATTAAATGACGCCATCTTGAAGAGGGTGACCATAATATTACAGTGGAATATTTTAAACATCGATTTTTCTAATGATGTGATTATCGTAATTATAAAGGAAGAGACAAGTGACTCGTGAAAGCTTTTAGAAAAATTAAATTATATTCTTGCTATGATGGATTGTGCAATAATATTTTATAGACACTGTTACAGAATTACATTATGAAAATTACTAAGCTTATTTTGTTTATTTTTATTATATACTACTTAATATTCAAAGCATCCCATCTGATTCAAGAAAATGTCAAGCAAACGATTACAAGCTTTGAAAATTTATATGAGTCTTAAGTAGAATCAAATTTACTACTATCTCTATGCACCCGCGTGTATTCCATTAATAAATATACATATTTTCATATATGTATATCTGATATAAGTTAATATTTATAAGGTTAAGGTTTATTAAATACTCGCTTGACCATAATTTAGACTTAGGTCTAAAGTAAATAAGAAACATACTAAAATGCTTGAAAATAATAACAATAATATAGAGAAAAAGGGTATTCGTTGTTAAATTAAAAATGTTTAGTTCAACACATTTAAAAGAAATTATACTATAAAAAAAACTCAAAACAGACTTCTTAAGTAGAATTTATGGTCACTCCAAAAAGAGATATTCTTATAAATTCGTCTCTCAATCGTCATTTGCGTCAAAACAAAGTAGTATTAGAAAGCCAAAAGCGTAATGTAAAGCGTTCTGTGACCTGAATCTCAATGTGGACCGACTGAAATGCTAGTATTGTTTCTATGTTAAAAAATAACCCTCTAATTTAGCTTTTATTACTTAATTTTGAGGACGTCGTGGCGTATTCTAACAGTCAGAATGTTAAGTGGCGGTTGCGGGTTCAATTTCTACTCGGGGAATTAGTGAAAGTTGCATTAGAATATCCCGAATATCTCTTGCGTAGTTTATAAGGCCTTAAATGTAGACTGCCATAAGTTCCTTTCCTTACGCAATGTTTTTATACATTAACTATTTTTGGTAGTTTCGCCTTTTCGATTCAAACAGTTGTATAGGAAAATGTCGTTTAAAATTTGGATATAGGCCTCCTTATTTATGCCCTGATTTTACTTAATTGTATGCATCAAAATGCTTGCTAAAGCTTTCAATCTTAACATAGATTCACAATTTTTAAATGGAAAGTATTTCCGTTTTTCACGATTT
>JAEBDU010000063.1:0-48335 GCA_016802625.1 Heliconius numata | reverse complement strand
TTCAATTTCTATATTCAAAGAAGTTTTAATCTTTTTTATTATTGATACTAGCAGGTCTGACGGCGATTTTTCATCTTCTCTTAGCTCATAGATAATAAGGTTATTATTTAATTTGTCATTTTCTAGGTTTGATATCTTATTCTTTAGAATTTGGTTTTCTTGTTTCAAATCCGCGATTTCTTTAGTTAAGGGCATCAACTTTTCATCTATTTGCGACAATATATCGTTTGTTTGTTTCGCCATTTCAATTCTCATTTGATCCAAAAATATTTGTAGATTTTCCATTTTTAATATTTGAAAATTGAATTAATACACGTATATTTATATTTCCTAATAATAGTTCAATAATCTTATACCAGCTTTCTGTCAGGCTTTCGTCTTTTAACCTATCTTCCCTATTCTTCGCAGTTTTTGCAACACTTGTTTTTCTTATTTATCGTAGTTTTTATGACCAATGTGTGATTGAGACAGTGTCATCTATTCTATTTTGCCTTATACTATTTGTTACATTCACTGTTTAACAGCTGAACCGGCTTCTTCGGTATGTATACTTTAACATATAACAATATTTAAAATGTTTTAAATTTTAAAAATTAAAATAATGATGAAAAAGCCTTGTTGCGACGTTGGCTCGAACTCGGGTCTACTCGATTTACTTCCTCGTACATCACCATTAGGCCAACGTAAACGTTACCACTGAGTTTGAATTATTGCTACATACTTTTAGAGTATATACAGTAAGATTGTATCACAGTAAAAAGTCGATATTCGAAACTTAAAGATAATATTAGTCAGTACTTTTTCTTTCACAACACTTTTTGTTCTCACTATTGATTGAATAACACTTTAAAACTTTTATAATGCTTTAAGACACCGTTGGCACTGCAAAGTTCACATGAAAGTTTTTTGTCACTTTAAATGATTATAACAAGGAGATAACATTTACACTTCATTTTTAGTCTATGTAATTAGTGCTGATACAATAATTAAAGCCCAAAGGACGTTATTTACTTTTTTAAAACAATTATATACGCGAAACCAATTTTTATTACTTTCCACATCTACCCTCCTCACAAGAAAATATGCGGTAATTAAATGTACTGATTGACATAACTGTTTGACGGCACCTCGTTGGCAGCGTGTTACTGTGCGCGTTGTACCAGACACATGACACGGGTAAACGAACTAACGATTATGACGCATATTTCTTTATTAATAGGTGTACTTTCTTTGAAAAAAGTTTTTTTTTCTATGTAGGTAATGTAGTAGCAAGTTTATTTCCGGAAATTGAGTTTCCAAAGACGTCAGAGCTCTTATTAAAACGTATTTAATTGCGATGACTTTCAACGGAGATATCCCTTCGAAAAAATTCAGTCGGTATCGACATTGAGTAACTGATTTTTAACCAATTACTTTGTCTATTGGAACGAAAGAAAGCATTCACCGAAATAACTAAGACGGTGAATTGAAACAACAAGCTCTGCTTTGATTAATTATTATTATTTTTATGCTATGTTTTTTTAGTGAATCGATAAGAAACGCAAGATATTTTTTTACAATAAGGCGTGGGTTTAATTTATATTTGAAAAATATATTACGCAATATAACATTATATAAGTTTTCAATTTGTTATTTGTTAGCATGAAAATGCAAAAAAAATAATCCAAATACCAAGAAAGTTGTACGTATACTGTACTAAGTATTTGTGCCAATTAGTATATCACATGCATGTTTCAGTTTGTAGTGAAATACATATAGGTAAAGGAAACTTGTTGATTTTTCAAACAACTTCCACTTCCAATACAAAATAAATTCTTATATCGGCGTTTAATTACGTGGCCGCAACGACTAGGTAAATTTTATAGAAAGAAAAATTGTAGTCGGGCACCTAAAGAAATGGGTTTAATTAAAGCCCGGGCTGGAACAGAGTGCGACAAGAAAACCGCGAAACTGTTAAATAATGATGTTTTTGCATATAACTTGTAGGCGGTAGCGGGTGCATGCGACTCATAATTTTAGCTAGTTTGTTTTTTATCTGAGATTCGAATATGGTTGTTAATTTTTATTCTCATTATCAGGGTAGCGTGAAGGGGAATCATTATGTATGAGTATGTCGTCGAGGTTGTCGTTGGGTAACATTTGAAGGAAGCAGCAGGTAAAAGCTAATCCTACTACGATAAATAGATGTTTGTTCAGATTTTCACAAAAACTACAGAACATATTTAGGTAAAAGCTTACACTAATATACCTGATACAACAAAATAACACATAGGCTGTAATTTGTTTAAACATTTTATATAATTTAGCTATAAATATAATAACAACTTTAAGCGGGCGACGCCACGCGTGGGTTCACGCTCTAGTTTAATATAAAATCGCTGTACGCACTAAACTTGATCTCCCAAAACACCATTATAAGGCTGGAGTTGGAAGAAAGCAATTATGCTGCGTAACAAATAAGCGATGCTCAAATGAAACCCTTCGAAATATTCAGGTGCCAATGATTTGTTGTGTTGTTTTAAAATATTTTACAGTTTATTATTTTTGCTTTTACTGTGACTTAAAGTGCGTATAAGAAACTGCGTAAATTTACGGGAGAGTAAGTGGGATCTTTAACCACATATACATGACCCGTGCCTTTTGTTAGTAGATTTTTTTTCATTACTTTACTTTAGTTATTACAACATTATTTAAAACTTTACATATATTAGCTTTCTTTAAGTGGCAATTGTGGCACTGCGGTGTCATACACGAGGAATTACACCTATAAATCACTTTAAGGACTATTAGTCGCAGCTACGTGTAAGTGTGTAAATTCTAATAATTATATGAGCATGCTCGTAGGGTGCTTTATTATGTTCAGGCATGTCATTATCGCCTATGAGTGCAATAAGAAATTTATAAATGGATTAAGAGTTACGTGTAGACGTTGAAAAAGATATTTTATTATTTTTTCCAGTTCTGATATATTTTTGCTAATATATCAGAACTAATTTTAAACGTTATTATTACAGCATAATAATAACGTTTAAAATCAATTTCGATAATAACACATCAAAAAGATAAAAAAGGATGTTAAAAAGAAAACCATTTATGCAGCTGTGGCGCGAATTTGTAGTACAACGCTAGGCAAGAAGAAAAAATAATATTATTTTATATTTTATTCTCTTTCTCTTGTTCAGTGGCTCCACGTAAGCTCTTTGCTCTTAACGCATAGCGTTATTTAAACGGCGCGACAACGTGGGGATGCCTCACCTTGTTGTGATGAAATAGCTAGGGAGTTAATACGATGTAATAAGTAATTTTGAGATCACTTACCAAGTAGTACACCTAAACCGTATATATTTAGAGATAGGTACATATATAAAGGGTTTATTTAACATAAAGTTGTATTTATCATAAATGCTGGCAACACTGGCCTTAATAGTAATAAAAAATAGTGAAGCTTTATTGGTGTATAAAAATGAACATAAATCAGAGTTCTCGTTATTTTTTCGTTTTTATATTTGCAAAGTAGAACGATAGTGTGTACGAATTGCCAAGAATTTTAGACTAATTGTTTAAAAATCCAAAATCGTCTTTACGCTCTTTTCCATGTGACAGTCGGAACAAAGTGTCAGGACAAGCTATTCTCCGCTTTGCCTTGAGAGTTTTGCCTTGTTATTACTTTGATGACATGAAAACATTAAATAATTCATTTCTCCGAGCAAGAGTCGAACCTTTAACAGCCTCATTTACAGTTACATTCTTGTGCAATGTGTAGGGAGTATTATCATTTGATAGTTACTTATCGTTTACAATTTAAATGAAGTTGGTACTATTATTAACTAACAGAAAGTTTCTTACCTTACTTTATTAAGTAAATCTTGTGAAATTCAGAGCAGTTCAGTTATTGACATTTTTAACTCCAACAGTTGAAATTGAAAAATCTACGAATTTTAAGTAAAATGTTTTTAACGTGCCTTTCAGATATTCCTATGTGGATCCGGTACATATGTATAAAAAATGTGTTTTATATTAAAAAAAACAGTAGTTATTATATTGTAGCTTTACGCTATATCCCGCATATAATACAACACGAGTAGTCAGAAGGAATCAGTTAGTGTCAAGTACTTTACACCTTATTTTATTTAGCAAAATATTTGAGACATTTCGTATTGAGTGGCACAAGTCAATGCCGCCACGCTTTTTCTAGTTACCAGAACGAGAAAATGAAAATAATTAATTCCTCCGATTGAGAATTGAACCCATAACTGTCGTGTTTACAGTCGTGTGACCTGTGTGTGTAATTTTAATAAGAAACAGTTTCTTTTATATCATTTATTGAATTAATTAAAAGTAGGAATACACTCGAAGCAATCGTATTCTACACAACAAATATGAGAACCGTTGATTTATGAGTAAAACTAATTAACGAACCAATTAATAGTGGCGGAAATAATCCTTATCAGAGTTACCTCCTCGCTTGACTTCGTGGCGATATTAATGTTCCTCTCAGTTTTCTGTGTTTTTATCTGGAAAAATGATATTGTGAGTGTTCTACTGTACTTATTTCAGAAAACTGTAAAAAGTGTGTTTCTTTACTAACAATTATAAATATTAAAAACAAAATAATATGTTAAATTATTTATAGTAGGCGTGTGATTTCACCATGTAGCTTAGGATTAATGAATAGCTGTACCGTCATCGACATTCGAGATAGTAATAATATATTATATTGTTTTTATTTCTACGCTGTTGGCTTGATGGTGCCGGTACAAGATGTCTCTAAAATGGATGTTGTGGGGAAAGGAGTGTCTAAACATAACTTAATATTTGGACACTCTCTGGTATATGCGGTCAATTCCTGAATTAGTTCCTAAATATTCGCATATTGAAGTAGTTTATTCTTTGTATGTAAAGATTAAATGTGATACTGTTTCCATTACCTTTGTAGTTTGTGACTTAAAACAAAATTTATTTTAATATTTTAAACTACCTTACTTTGTCGAAATCACACAATTAAATAACTTTTAGTCTTGATAAATGATCTCATTCCTAACTTTTTTCGGTTCCGTCGAGTGCGCGAGGTCCCTTAATTGCCTTCCAGCATTCCAACACATACCAGTAATTTTTAACTTGCTGTTTCAGACATTTTAAAGATACTACGGTATATTTTACTCTATCTGTTAAGAAAAATAAATAGGGTTCACGCCGTTTTGTAGGAAGTTAACTAGGTTTGTTTCAACTTGTTTATTGGCCTTTTAGTTTTTAAATGTTTTTTTTTCTTTAGTGTTGTTTGGTTGTGTAATGTTAGTAATGGATAGTATTATTGCCCATTCTTACAAAGATTTTTTTTAGTTTTATGCTACGTGGCGCAGGGTAGGCAGAGGAAACCTATTGTTTTGATACTATGACGGCGGATCTCAGCGCCGCGCTTTGCCTTGTGTCTAAAAGGGGGAAATGAAAACAACTCATTTCACCAAGTGAGAATCGAGCCCACAACCTTCGTGACCGAGTCTTTTGAAGACATCTTTAGTGGAATGTCACTATTATGGTAACGAATGAAAAACAAAGTTAATTTATCTCTTGTTATTTGCTCGATTTCGGCAATAATAATTAATGATTTGCTTATCTTTATTTTTTTTTAATAGCCACGTGAAGAGCAAGATTCTTCATAATTATATTTGTTAAATGTTTTTTTGTATGAAAATACTAAAACACGATCCTTAATCACGACCGGACAGGCAGAGGGAACCTGTTCTTAAGAGACTCCCTCCTTACAGATTTTGTAGACATTTCGCGTTAAATGGCGAAACTCAACGCTGCACTTTATCTTAGCGGTCGATTTTCTTAGCCACACTAAATAAAAAGTGTACACCATGTTCGTAGCCTAAAAATATACGAGTTCTGTGAATTCATAAAAACTATTATGTGGGCCGTGTCAAAAATGATCTATATCTAACCGCTCTTTGTGTTGAACTAGCCGGACACAAGTGTCAAACATTTTGACAGGTGTCAAATTTGACAACTATTACAGAACAATGAAATTTTATTCTATATTTTAAATATTGATTTAATTGCTGAGCTATTTCTTCTTTTTTATTACGTAATAAATAGTTTTTATTGGAAAATACATGAGTTACCTATCACTTTACTTTTTACAACTGTCTTTCATGTTGTACTTTTTTGTATCACCTATCATAGAAATGTAACTGATTAGCCTCCTGTACATGGAAGATATTATTATATCCTTCACTCATTTAAATGCATTTATGTATTTTGTTAAATTTATTTTATTTCTATCGGGTTATAAATCAAAAAGATTATAAAAAAAGTAATTCATATTAGTAAATCAACAATTGTGTAATTCAAGCGGGCGAATTCGCGAGTGGATCGCTAGGCCTTTATATGTTACTATAATTTAGATCTAAAGCTAAAGCCTAAAATCCTTTAACCACAAATCTAATCGAATTTTAGATTCTGATTGAAAGCTGGAATTAGCATTCTTAGGTAAGTGTATATAACCGTTTCTCTGCTCCACCGGGCCGTGCGACGTTGGCGTTTCCCCGCGAAATTGACGAGCTTTGATCTATTGGATATACTCGTATTTTAACTACGCTCAGTTACGGTTTTCATCTTCTAGCGTAATTAGCTGTGTGCACTATGCGTTACGTCTGGGTTTACTTATTCTTTTTTATATTTTAAGCGATTAATTTGGAAAATTTATTAATATCTATTTTTGGTACATACTTAGGTACTTTGTATGCAAGTATATTTAAAATGTAGTCTGAGAGAAAGTACCTAAAGAACCTAAGTTTTGTGTTATATTTATATCGGAATCGGTACCTCACATTTTTTTTCAGAATTTGATAAGAGCTCTTTAAAAAAATATGAGCTTATGTAATTTGTATTGATATGGTTATATTACCAGTTATTTTTCTATAATATTTTGATAATAGTTGGATGAGCAATAATATTTTGAATTAAGAGATCAAACCCACGATATGTACAGCCTGTCTTTAAATCAAAAGTACAATATACCAGTTAGGCCATGGACCATGGTACACTGTATTAACAAGTCAATAATTAACTATGTACTAAAATAAACCGTATACAAATAATGTTTTATTATAATAGTTCACAAATAATTTTAAATTTTACTTTGTAATTCTTTTAACATCGGACATTTAAATCGTAATTGTTTTACGATAATTAATTAAAATATTGAAACTGCTGCATCAATGGCGTTGTGTTTAACGACTTTATCAGGCAGGCCTCGGCCTTTTATTGTATGCTTTTTGTTTTTTTATATTGTTGTATTATAAAGGCCTTTGTATTGTTGAGGAGTGTCGAACTGTAAACGTGATGGTAGTGCATTCTAGTCTACACGAAGGTACGTTTGTATTTTACAATGCGTTAAAGAAGAACGAAATTTTTGACGCTATTAAGCGAGTATTTGTTTTTCGGCATAAAGAACGTAGTGTTAAAAAACTCCGTTGTGTGTGGGGATTGAATCCTAAACCCTTAAGCTTACAGTCAAATGCTGCGCCACAACGGCCTCTAATATAATATGATTGAGGAAGAAATTAAGTCTTACGTGTCCAATTTAAACTTAAAAAAATACTTTTATCATACAACCATTACCATCACACAACGTCTTCGCTAAGACGCCGTTAACGAACACTTTTCTACTGAAAGAAAACATTTCCGTGGAAACACTTGTTTTATAGCGCTATATAATTCAATAAAAAAATATCGCTCACTACGTCGGGCTGCCGGGTTCTAACGAACTAGAGCCAGCCGGTTAGCTTTACGGCGCGTCGTGCAATCAAACTTCCTAAATGGTGTTTGTTTTTGTATTCATTTATGTAGTAGATTAATATTTGTAATTTAGTATAGATAATGTTATAAATAAAAACCCGTATTATACGTTAGGGTTTTTTTAACTTCAGCTGTGTTCTGTATATAGCAGGGTAAGCGGAGACCTCTTTCTCCACTTTCCGTTGAATTTTAGAGGCGTCTTGTTTTCAAAGAAATGAAAGACTAATAAATAATAATTCATTCCCGTGTATTTGAGTGGGAATCGAACCCAACAACCTCTAGCGCTTCTTTTTTATGTTTAGTGTGGAGGGTGGTTAATGTAAGTGTGAATGTAGAGTGTGTATTCAATATTTGCTTACCTATGTAGTTAGTATATTTAAATATTTTTTTTTATTTCTTGACAGTTTTGTTTTTTCTATTAGTCTAAAATATAACGGGAACGTTAGTGAATTAATACATCATTTTAGCAAATGATCTAACTGTCGTCATCTCATTCGTGCGACACTTTAGTGACAGTTCTGAAGAAAACTCTTGAGATAATTTTACTTTACTGGGTTCGTTATACAATAATTTACTAAATAACAAACGATTATTTTAATTTTATAAAAAAGTATTCGCTCACTTATAACTACAAAATTATTAAAATTTCGTACAAAAATCTCGTGTTGGTTAAGAATTTACAAGGAGTTTTAGTATTTTCGTTAAACCAGTAGTGTTTTTTTGTACAATATAGCTTGCTTGGTATTCCCTTATCAAATCAAGTAGGGTATAAAACAAGATGTACAAACTTTGCGCCGGGACCCTTATGTGGAGTTAAGTTTTATCCGCTCCCTTTATAAAGTGAACCGTAAATTTTATATGCAAAGATAAATTTTGTATAGATACTCGTATATCTATATTGTACCTACGCAATGACAAGATAAAATATGGTATTGTAATTTATATTAGTTTCAGTATCTGCTTTTTTTGAAAGGTGGTAGGATGGTGGAGCGGTAGAGCTTCTTACTCTAAGGCAGACGGTTGCAGGTTCGGTTCCCTTTCAAGGAATTGAATTATTTTCCTTTTCTCGCCCTAGTAACTAAGCAAACAATGGCGTTGAATTACGCCACTCGCCATTCAATGTCTCTAAAATTTGGCGATACGGTAACGGAGCGTCTTAACACTAGATTTCCTCTTCCTACTGAGGTGCAGTGTGATGCAGGATACAGCGTGATGCGTTATGATATTTTTTATTTATTTTTATATTTCCATTTGACTGTTATGGTCAAAATTTGATTCCTATAAAATAACAGGTTTTTATGTGTGTGTACCTAATAAATTCTTTTTCACAATTAGCGCATAACTGAGTTTTATATGTTCATTCCATTACGATTTTAATTACTTTTTCTTCTCCTTATATATATTCTACTAGCTATACCTACATATATGTATGTATAAGTATGTACATGCTTCAAGACCTCTATCAATCCCAGTCCCAGTTAAAGTTCTTTTCGGGTCTGACATGCGGAGTTAACTTATAGTAAACCTTTTTATTCGCCGCCCGATAGCGCTCGTAGAAATAAATTCTTCATGTAGATTTATTTTTACATGTTGGTCTTATGTGTGTATTAAGTTTTAGAAGTCTTGGTAGCGCAGTGGAAGCGTAGCTTGATTGTGCGATGGTTGTGAATACGAACGTTTTAGAGTTTTGTATCTCGCATTTAGGAAGGTAGGCAAAGGAAAAACCTATTGTAAGGCATTATGTTCTCCACGCACTGCTCAATTTAGCGTTCAGAAGAAAATAAAAATAATTAATTCCTTTGAATGGGAATCGTACCTACCTCGGTGTGAACTTGCAAATGTTATTTTTGAAGTCGCCGCTATTTTGTATAAATTTAATAAATTTAATTTTATTTAATTTTTGTATTTAAAAAATGTTTAAAAAATGAGCCACAACAGTCCCCTGATATGTTGTATAAATTACTAAGACGGAATATTCTCAATAATTTGGAAGAAGTGGATCTTAACGAGACCCTTCGTAGTAAAGGCGCGTGACTCGAATATATAGGACGCGAGGCTATTGAAAATTGACAATCGTAAATTTATTAACCGTATTTCATGAGATTATTGATAAAAATCACTTTATAGTGTCGTAAAATATCTTATTGCAGAACGCCGATAAAATTTTTTTAATTAAATATTTTGAAGATTTGTAAGGCTATAATTAAAGATTTTAAGAGCTTTTATTAAGATAAGCTTTTTTAAATTTTATTTTACTATTTTAGTGTTTACTACGTAGGTATAATAAAAATACAAGTAATATTACATATTACCTGCCATTTTTATGGAATTTTTTGGAATATTTTTATTAACATACGAAAGTTCTGAATTACGTAGTGATTTATTAATGTTTTTTTTTTGTTGTCATTTATTTTAAATTATCTACTACAATAGAAAAAATATATACATACATAGGTAGAAGAAATAAAAAAGTCATGCGCTATTCCTTAATCAAACTTTTCCAAAATAAGATGTAACCTTATATTTGCATTTATCGAACGTTTTACTGTTTTCTTATTTATGGTGAATTTTACAGCTATTTTATCTTTGGACGCCTTTTTTTAAGGATCTATTCTGTACAAATCATAGCTTCTATCTTAGTTTTTATGATCGAGTTCGCCCATAAAATGTATACTATACGATTTATACTAAGATTACTGACTGAGATTGCTAGTGCAACTACGAAGGTCACTATATGAGCCTGGGTAATGTGATTGTTGTACATTAAATTTCCATTTGAATTCATGGTTATGTTTAGATTTCATTCCCCCGATTAAAAATCAAACCCACATCCGTTGTGCTTGCAGTCAAACGCTATGCCGCTGCGCCACGACGGCCTTAAAATATATATCAGAATATACATAAGTATACTATAGAATCCTTTTAATGATTTGCAAACTCGTTACCGACTGGTTTTCATTTAAAATTTTGAACGAATTACAAATTTCAAAGAGTTAATCCAAAAATAAAGCGAACTGCCAAAATTAAGTCCACCCTTATCTAATAATAAGTTGTTAATGGAGTTGTGAAAACATTTGCCGTCTCCCTTTAACATATTGAACCCTGTTTTTTTGTAGCTTCGCGGTGTCACGCATTTAGCAGGATAGACAGAGGGAACCTAGTGGTAAGACATTCTGTTCCCCCTGCACTGCTGAATTTTAGAGACATTGGATGTTAAGACCACAATTTGTTTTATTACAAGAGCAAGGAAATGAAAATATTAAATAATTCATTCCCCCGAGTGTGCCACTGCGCCACGATATTGAAACGTGACAAATGGAAAGGGATTGAGATCTTCAAGCTTAACCGTTTCAAATAAATAAGTATTAAATACTTTTAGCTTATTTCCTAAATAAAATGATTAGGTTTTCATAAAAGAATTATTACTACGACTCTTTCTATTTAACTTTGTAAGTTGTGTAAAATATTGAAAATCTGTAGGTACATATTTTTTATTATTATATTAAAGCCTATTACTTGGTGAGGACCAATATACGACTAGGCTATATACTATATGCCTATGTTCAGCAGTGGAAGAGGGCATGCTGATGATGATAATGACGATAAATTATTATATTTATAATTTTAAGCGAGTGAAGTTGAAAATACTATTTTATGTCTAACTTTGCTAAATTCCACACCTACAGTCGTGTTAGTTAGACTTAGAAGACACGACACAAAGTAATGCTTGTTTTAGCTAACAATGTTTGAATAAGTAACTTCGTTAAATGTTACACAGTGAATGAAAAAAGGAATAATTAGTCACTACATTTTCTCTTAGTATCTTTTAGTTTTTTTAGTTATCTTAGTATAATACTATTTAAGTAATAACATATTAATATTAATATTTTAAAATTAATTCTTTAAAATTGGACGGGAGGTAAGCAACTGAATGTTTTAATACTAGGTTCTCTCTTTGACCATATATACCGGATACGGCGTAGAGCCGAATATTAATGTAATTATAAACAAAAATTACATAAAATCTTTTTGAATGCTATAAATGAATATTATTATCTATAATAATAATGAACGTTAATTACTTAAACTAAATGTATAATATAATAATAATATTAATAAATACATACTTAGTAGGTGCTCATAAAATATTTACCAATAATGTGGAACGGTACTCTTAACTAAAATAATAACTGACTATTTACCATAAAAGCAATATAACTAATTGAAGTGATATTCCCACTTCAAATATGTAATTAAATGATGAAAGTAAACAAACACACATGTACATTGAGGTCATCGTTGCACCAGTTACGTTAGCTATAGACGGAAGGCCGAAAAAAAAAACGACAAGTAATTTAAACTTCATTTATTATTTAAAAAGTTACGGTCAGTAGTCATAATACATAAATTTAGTTATTTATTATTATTGTTTGTTTTCTATTTATTTTCTACTGTAAAGTGTATA
This sequence comes from Heliconius numata, assembly GCA_016802625.1. Lineage (NCBI taxonomy): Eukaryota > Metazoa > Arthropoda > Insecta > Lepidoptera > Nymphalidae > Heliconius > Heliconius numata. The sequence goes on along the minus strand of JAEBDU010000063.1, from coordinate 36,067 downwards.
GCTATGATATATCACATTTTTTTGTCCATAACGAATGTATAAAGTGTTATGGAAGAGCGGGGCCTCCTGTTACAAGTACTAGTATCATACTAGTTACTTACTAGGTTGGTTCTATATAGCTAAGTAATATGTGAAACTGAAATAAATATATTTTTATTTTATTTAGTAGTGGTGCAAGGACACAAAGTGTGACTAAACGCAACATATTGTAGGTTTGATTCCCACTCGAGGAATTGAAATGTTTAATTTTCGCTGTGATGTTGAGGCGAAGCGCGGCGTTCAGTTTCGCCACTCAAAATAAAAATGAACATTGTGTAAAGAAATAAAATAAAAATGAACATTGAACGTTATTCTGCAACTAAAGTAATGTGTAATACCATGTGTATTCAATCGCGAAATAACTAATTGCGATGACAATATACAACACACGTAATGAAATAATAAATGTAAATGAATGCGCACAAATACATATTTGAAATTATAATGTAATAGGTACTGTAAATACAACTTTCACGCCGCGACCGACCGAGCGTAGCTTTACGCGTAGCACGCCACTTCCCCTACGAGAGATTGTTTGATTGTTTGTTGGTGTGTATTATTTATTTTTCTTCGTTTCACGCTGTATCCCGCATATGGCAGGGAAGGCAGAGAGTTGTGTTAACTTCGTTGCCCACTTTTAGTCTAAATTTAATTTTCGAGAAATTGTGAGATCGAGGATATGAAAGTAATTCATACACTATCTTAATCAAACTTACAACAATCGTGTTTACAGTCAGACGATGTACCACTGCGCCACGACGGCCTCGAATTAATTAACGAATTAAGCACTCTGAGATATTATATTTTAAAGTTTAATATTTTATATCGATCGAATTATGTATATGTACATTCTATGCTGTAGTATATGTACATATATGATACAAATGAATATTTCGTGTTACATAATCGTATGTCGTTTCGTCGCAGCCAACGAAGCGTGTCGTGTATAGATTACTGTTAGCACGCAACTTCCTACGTCGCGTCGACTCGCAAATTAATTTATTACTCTGTGACGTGTTAAGATACTGTCGTTAGAGTATCGCTTAGATTATTATATTGACTGACTACATACATATGTAGGATAGGAATTAGGATTATTTTTACATATTTTGGGTATATTTTTATTGTATGTATATTATATACTAGCGGACGCGCGCAGCTTCGCTTGCGTATTTAAGGGTGAATTCTAATTCTAATAACCCATGAAACATGTGTTCAATGAAATATTTTTAAGAGTCTAAATTTCAAATTTTATAAAAATCGGTAGCGATTTAAAGATTTTTCCATACAAACTTTCAACCCCTTATTTGCACCCTTAGGGGGTGAATTCTAAAAAACCATGAAACGTATGTTCAATTAAATATTTTTAAGCGTCTTAATATCAAATTTTATAAAAATCGGTGCCGATTTAAAAAAAATTATATACAAACTTTCAACCCCTTATTTGTACCCTTAGGGGGAGAATTCTAGAAAACGATGAAATACGTGTTCAATTAAATACTTTTAAAAATCTAAATTTCAAATTTTATAAAAATCGGTGCCGATTTAAATTTTTTTCCATACAAACTTTCAACCCCTATCTCACCCCTTCAGGGTTAAAATTTTTCAAAATCCCTTCTTAGTGGATGCCCAGATTACGAAAGTAAACTTTTGTCCAAATTTAACGTTTCTACCATCAGCGGTTACGGCTGTGGGTGCATCTTACCTCAGTCAGTGAGGACAAGTCCTTTTATATATATAGATACATATAAAATATAAAAACAAACTTTTATTTTTTTCTTCATTAGTCTTGATAAATCGAAAGCATTATTATAAATCAGCTTCACGCTGTATCCCGCACACAACAGAATAAGCAGAGGAAATCTAATGTTAAGACACTCCGTATAATATATAATTTTGTTACTTATTTTTATATGATAGGTATTTGGCTGTTAATTTCACATTTATATTTCATATCCATCTGGATGTCTTCTTAGCAATTACGCTTAGAACTTCGTGATGTATGAAAATCTTTGGGAATTAGTATGTATCTACTTGAAAATTGTGAAACTTCGTCATGCGTGTGTATTTCCGTTCTGCCTGTTACCGTTACAAATATATTTATTTAAGAATTATATTATTTATGAAGGAAGCTATCGTTACGTAGGGGCATAACGTCTGTACGGTTGTGCGTTCGCTTACCACTCGGGGGAACGTACCTGTTATTTTCAGTTTATTGCTTTGATGATAATACAAAGAGCGGCGTTGATTTCCACAACTAAACACGCAATATCTCAAAAATAGTGTAGTGCGTGGGGAACGAAATGAATTAATAACCACGCTGTATCTCTTATATAGCAGGGTACGTTCTTTCTGCCTATTCTGCTATAAGCGTGAAGTTAATACACTTAACTAAAGTAAGTATTTATTCATATACCTACTAGTCTGTTATTAAACCTATCCCATCATATTCAGTTTTTAGAGTGCGGCGTTTAGTTTGGCAGAACTAAATCATATAGACAGCCTAGAATAATACCATTCTATTACGTTAAAATAAATATAAAGTTTTCTATTATACTAGTTTGTATTTTTACAAACTTTAATATATATTCACGATAAAATTTAAATAAACATAACACATATTACACTCTCCACCTCACACCGTATGCTGCCACAAGATTGTGGAGACGCTTGAAATTTATAAACTTATAAAATTTTCTTGCTCTAAGTCAAAATTACCTCTTTTCAATACCGCACTTTCCATTCAAGTCACGCCCGTGTGTTTAGACGGCGTGCAAGATTGAAATCTCAGAACGGTCGGTAGTTAAATATTACCCCCACATATGCGGGACAGCTGTAAAGTGGTCTAAGACGGAAAGTTGTTATTTTTTGTATGTGTATTGTAAGTAGTGCAGCGGTACAGCGTCTGATTGTAAACTCGATAGTTGTGGATTCGATATCAGGTTAGCGCGGCGTTCAGTTTTGCTACTCCAACACCCAAAGTCTTGATAATTGGGCGTAAAGCAGGGATCTGAGTGTATTAACACTAGGTCACCTGTGCTAAGAACTAAGTTATAAACTAAAATACATATTTACAGCAATTTCAAAAATGTAAGTTACAGGCCTTTTGCTATTAAAGCGAGATATTACGTTGCTCTAAACTCTACGGCGAATACAGCAAGAATAAACAGTATGCTTGAAAATAGAAAACAAAATAGCTACTCAATTTTTGCGTCCATGTCGCAGTAAGCTGTCTAGGAATTTTAGAAGTGGAATGCTTTTAAAAAGGGAATATTAACCTTCTATGAACTGCTTCGGATTGGATACTTATTCATGAAACGAAAATTGATTTCGAAAGAAAAATTATGTTTTGTTTAATATTCAAAGACATCTATCCACTACTTATTCTTAAGGATCTCAATAAAAGATATCAGATCCATAAACGTCACGTTTACAATAAATATTTCCACCTACTGCGCTACTACGGCCTTTACCACTGTTTACTTATGTTTACATTTCCCCACGTACCTACTCGTACTTCCTAATTTTTGAAACATTTCATGTTGGTTGGAGTGTCTGAACTCAACGACTCGCTTTGTCTTCTTAATTCCATATGCTTATATATTACAATATATTTTACAGAAAGATAATCTTTGCGTCTATAATTAAAATCTTTAATTATAAACCGGCTATATTTGGTTCCAGATAATTAATGAATTATTATAATTATATCCAAATAAGGTAACATTATTCGAGTCACGCGCGGATGTTTGCTTGCGTGTGTGTGACTTCTATCTGTTTAGAGATACACTTCTTTACTCATTTTCTGCTAAATATATTCTAAAGACTCATGCTTTAGTACCTATGTACTCTATGAATAAGTAAATGATTAATTAAATCATTAATAATTTTATAATAATTATGATTTTACTCTATTGTAAATGATAATTTGTACATAATATGATCTTAAATTCTGATGATTTTGTACAATTCATAGCACCCAAAGCCGAGCTTTATCTACATAGAACAGAGAAAAAATAATAATTTTCCCAATCTGCGGATTGAATCCCTAACCATGGTGTGGACCTACTGCCACTGTTCTGTCTTCTTGCCGCACACATAACAGAGGGGCAAACGTTAATATAAAAGTTTATTACACGTAGTAAGTATACGTATATAATATACTACATCCGTTCTGTTTGCTACATGTAAATTAAGTTATGTCTAAAGAATTTTAGCATAGATAGACCACAAAGTAAGATTTTCTTGCTTTGAAATTCTGAATATTACTGAGTCTTTTTGATCGAAATTTTTAACTACGATAGCGAGAATATGCAATTTGTCAGTCATATTTACTAAACCGTCACAAAGTTGGTATGGTTCTTTAAATCTGGCGTTCCGAGCGTGCCAGTTGAGCACATATCACTTCGCCAATGTCACGTTGTATAGAGAAAACACAAAGTTACTGCTTTTGTTCCACAAGTCTTTATTTGACATTTTAAGAGCAAAAAAGCTTAGTGACGCCACTCTATTCTTTCTTAACTAGTTTATGTTGAACACAGGAACGTGATTTGTTAAACTCAACGCCATGCTTTGTCTAACCGTCCAGCAGAAATGGGTATAATTTTCGAAATAAATTGTGGTCAAAATCAATTGCTAGTGTAGGAAGGAAGATATCTTCCAACAGCACCATATCTTCCGTATCCACCACCGTATCTTTTTATTAAAACTTTTATAATTAGTCCAATTTCTGACGTATACTTCACACAGGCCTTAACTCGAAGTTTAATACAACTGTAGGTATGTTGCACGATGAATGTGACGAGATAAATCACAGAGATCGCGAAATTCATTTGGCATTGAAATTTTTGAGGCGCTACGTTCTAAATTCGTTTTGAAATGTGTTTCATTAAAGGGAATTAATGAACAGTTTCTGCTTTTTTGTGTGAAAATATGAGCTTTTGAAATAATCGTGACGATTAATTATTGTCTGTCTTTGGTGCAGTTTGGGTTTTTGTAATTTTTTTTTGCTTCACGCTTTATCTCGCATATGTCAGGTCTTTTTAATTCATTTAATTTTGTTCTTCTTTCAATATGGGCTTATTGTATTTCACGAAGTCTTTTAAATATTAAGTAAGTAACTAATAAAAAAAAATCTCTATTTACATGTAACAGTTCTTTCCAACTTTGCTTTCTTAAACTTTTCTTAATCTCATTTACGATATAATATCACAATGTAATTCAAACCCTCCAAAAACGTCATTATCAAAATAGCTTCACATTAATAGATTATGTTTTATATACAAATTTAGCTAATTTGGGCTGTACAAATTAAATTTACGCTACCCTGTTTATGCCCGCCTACGTACGTTAATTGTTTGCTACAACGTTCTCGAATTAATACAGTTACATTCATAACTCGGGTGAGTTTTCATTGTTTTTTATTAAGTGAATATAAAAATCAAATCAGCTTCACGCTGTATCCCGAGCGTAGCAGGGTAGGCATAGGGAACCCTGGGTTAAGTAAGACAGATAATAAATACCCCCGAGTGGGCATCGAATACACCACCGCCATTTTACGGCCAAACCTTTGTGTTATTATTGTTAAGCAGGATATGCTATTCGTTAAATAGTCCTGTTTAATTTAGTTTTCACGTATTTATAGTGCTGTTTTCAAAATAATCATCAATGAAACTTGGAAGTCTTAGTTAGAATTTGATAAGTAAATAACAAAACAGAGCCTACGAATTAATTAAGGATACAGGTGTCCTTTACAATGGGTGGATCGCAGATAAACCCTCCAATGTTGTCAACATTTTAGAGAAATAACAGTATCTCAGTTATAATTTTCCTTGTTTATAAATAATTTTTTTACGATGTAAATGTAAGAGTTAAAAATAATTTACTGTTAATTTTAGTTTAATTTCATTAAGATTGGTCTTTTTTTAAATATAATGAAAATGTGCTCCGAACTTTATAGATAGACAGATCCTGTGGCAATGCATTCTTACGCTAAGCAAAAAAAGAACCGTAAAAACACAAGCAAAGCCATAAGATTATGTTAGTCCATGTTCTCTAGTTCACTACTGAAGCGAATAAAACACAATCGAAACTTAATAGAAGTGTCATCGACATGTGTCATTCCTGTAATTTCACTTGACAAGGGTAGGATGGCACTTGGATTGTGTTTCTATGTGTCTTAGTGAAAAAATATTATTTCTGTTTGTGTTGTTTGTCTGTGATCTATTATATACCAATATGGTTATTACACCTGTAAAGAGTTCGAGAAAATTTCTATAATTGATACTTGACGCCAATTTTATTACCGTTGCTATATTCAGGAACAGAACTCAACACATCGTTTGACAAATATATAAATTCATATGTAATTATAACGTTTATTTCTATAAACTTTACCTGGAATAAAGAAATACATTTTTTATTCAGTTCTTCTCGATAATTAAATAATAAAAAATGCATCGTAAGATTCTTTTAGGTCAGATCTTTTTCAACTATTCGTAGAGTCCTCATGTTTTTTACATGACCTTTCTCCATTGTCATCGTTGCTGCGTAATCGAAGGTCACTTCGGTCTCACTAAACATTCTCTTTTCATAAAATAAAATAAGATTCAGGCCCTTAAACTTGAGATCGAGGTAAATTATAAAACCGAAATTATTTATTTACCCCAGCAATTTCGCGCTAACGTCTTCTATGGAGCGAGACGCTTGTTTATTCATAAAGTACTAATTAGTGGCGGGTTTAAGATTAAAAGAATTATACTACCTTTTGCCTAAGGTTTTGTCTGTATAGTTATAATATAGTTAATTTGTATCCCGCATATAGCAGGATAAGCCGAGGGGTCTTTGTTAAAACACTTCGTTCTTTAATATTCGAAATATTATATATCAAGTGGCGGAACTGAACGCCGTGTTTTTTCTTTTACGCCACGGCGCCCACTGTTACATAGCTATTTACTCAAATTATTTTCGCTTCTTCGTTCTGATAACAAGACAAAGTCCAAAATTATTTTCGCCCACTTAATATGCAATATGTATTTCGAAAATTGGCTGGAAACCACTTTGGAAACTAATGTTAAAACACTCACTTCTCTAGTGCGTTTACGTTAGTTTCTCTCTACTTATATTTAGAATGCAACGTGAAATTAGCTATCAAAAAACTTTTTATGTTAAAGTATGTAAATTTTTGTTAGAACTATGTATATTAAACTTTGCTATTTTACCCTAGACTTCTACGATACTCGCTATATGGCAACATTCTGCTTATAAAATTTGATGTTCGCATTCAATGAATGGATATTTTCCCCTCTGCTGCCACCCAAAGCCGTTTTAAATATTTATAAATGGCAATAACGCGATTCCGTTCTGGCGTTATTGTGTAATTGAGTTATAAACCGACATACGCCCCGTTCCAAATAATTGATATGAATTCGATTGTTCCATTGTAAAAATTAAAGTATTTTTTGCTTTTAATGGTACGTTAGAAGATTATTTTTATACTGATATTTTATTCTGTTTTTGTCAATTAAAGTAAGCATACATTTTTGTACTTTGCCTTATATAATCAGGTAGTATATAGAGTTATATCTAAAGCTCTTTAAGGCTCCTTTCTCTCCCAGATCACATGCCATGTCCTAGCAGGTCATTGAAAATAATTCATTTCCCCAAATGGGAATCGAATCCACTAACATCGCTTTCACAGTGAGTCACTGAACCGTTTATCCACGATGGTCTCTTTTAAGTTATTTTGTTAACTTCACGCTGTATCCCGCACTTAACTGGGTAGGCAGAGGAAACCTGCGAATCTAGTGGTTAAGAAACTCCGTACCCATTAACAAATACACTTTCGTGCTTTTCTGTCCGTTGATTTCTAGAGTAGTTCTTCTGCGTGTTGAGTTGCAGAACTAGACGCCACGTTTTCACGCCCCCCCGAAGCCACGACTGACTTCAATCATAAAATATATAAAGTGTCAGTTTTCAAAATGTTTTTTTTATTTTATACGTGTTTGTAATAAATTCATTATTTTTGTTTCAGGTACGTACACATTTCGCTTTCATCTTATGTTGAAGAGGCTTTCCCTGTTACATGTCACATTTGTAAAATATCATAAATACATCTAAGAATGAATCCTTTTAGTAAGCATATTGTTTTGTTTTTTATTTATAAGGGTGTTGAATTAAGTGAGTGTCTAGAGTTGAGGCATTCTATTTGTCTTCGGTTGTCGTGGATTCAATTAGACAGTAAGCAAAAAACTGTATTTTTTGATTTGTCATATAAAATACAACAAACTAATTGCTAGTAAAATTTGCAGGCCATATGCTCTCGGTGGTCAAATAAGAAAAGGAAAATGTTAATAATATGCATATGAGAATTATATAGAGACATTAAATGCGGTCAAAGCAAAACTAAGCTTCACTAAGTCATAAAAGTTACGATGGAATACCGTCTTTGTAGTTTACGAGGCTTTCGCATTTAAATGAAATTAGGGTTGCCTACTTATTCGACTGTATTAATGTAGTGAAATTATGTATTTTAATTTTGAGTGTTGCCATAATTAAATATTTCGTTTTAGCTTCGTGCTGTATCCCGCATGGAGGCAGAGGGAAACTAGTGTTAAAACTGACTTTTGTTAATCTTATGCCAAAAAGTGCTTCAGGCAATAACTGAAAATATATTTTCCACAAAATAATCATTATTCATAGTAAGTATATTGTACATAGTACGCTATGGCAGCCCTCCCTCCGTGATATATTTCCCATTCGGGTTTTAAATCTTTAAACTTGGACAAGTTGGAGCGCAGTTGTAACTACTTTGTAACCGCCGCCGCCGGAACATCTTATAGTGGCTCGAATTATTTGGATACTTCCGCGGCATGAGGAATTTATTATCTGTTTCGCATATACGAAACGACGGCATATACATTATGCATACACACAGTATGATGTGTGTTCGATTCCCACTCGGGCCAATTAATTATTTAATATTAAAATTGAAATGTGATGTTATAAATGACAGATGCAATCTTGCAGACCAATAGACCACGCAAACAAAACCACGACTGAAATACTAGTATCCTCATGATATAATTTTCTAATAACCATAAGAAAAGAGAATACAGAAACTACTCTATTTTTCACAAATAAAATCTTCAATAGTAATTCCATTAGGAAATATCCTTATATATGGGTAGTATAGAAATATTAAATAATAAATCTTATCAAGATTATTTGTACCGTTGCCATCGTAGAAATCATGCAAAAATTGTTGGCTTCTTAGAAATATTTGACTATGACCAATCAAAAAGGTCCAACCATTCGTGACATGTATAATGCTTTTATGTGACCCACGCCGAAACGTTGAAAACATATTATTGTTACTTATTTCTTAGGAATATGTTATTAGATTGGGTTGTAGCTTTAATTGTTAATATAAATGTACTTATTTTGTTATTATTATCTATATATCATCAATACATCTAGAACTCCTCGCTGTCTGTACATGAAAGATATATGTCCCATTATTTGGGGGACTAATTAATTAATGTAAACTACAAAATATAATAATATATTTGAGTGAACTCAATTACCTTCTTAATTTTTAGACCATACATAAGTGGGTATTTTTGAATTCTATTTTAAATATTCATCTTGTCCTCTAGTTAGTATTGCAAGCTACTTGAACCTCAATTTGTTTGTAAATAATGTTGTTGTTTTAAATGTACAGTAAACATTGTATAAGATAAAGTTTCGTCTCTCCTCCTTTATTAGTTCTGCCACTTCCTAGTTGAGTATCCGCGGTGGCGGCGCTCACCGACTAAACACCGTTTTAGTATTCAACCAGTCGAGCCAGTCGACGAGTAATTCATGTTAAATTAAAATGGACTGTATATTGGTATAGTTATTTTGTATGTTTTCTTTTATTTCTATTGTGAATTTTGTGTAGATTAATTAAAACAGTGTATAATCACTCCACTCTCCGGTTGTGGTCTATATGGAGCGGTGTACTGAATAGTAAGTAGAGAAATATGGAGAATAGAGAAAAATGGAGATTTTATTTCCTGTGGAATTCGAAGGTATTTTTCAACGTACTTTTATTAGGTTGTAACTATGTAATAAAATATAAGAAACTAAATTATTTTTCATGTTCTTTAATAATGTCTACAACGTTCCTCGATAAATAAACCATCCAACACAAACATACATTATACGTTTTCAATATTGTTGTTAAAACTGTCATAGGTATATTAATCTATATATATATAAAAGGACTTGTATTGTATATACTCGTACATTAAACAAAATCCAATCAAAATTGTTATTTGCAAAATTTAATAAGGCATTTAAAATTTCAAATTTCCTACAATGCGGTTGTGAATGTTCAGAAATTAGGCTTTTCATGGCGAGCTTATAAAAGCTTCGCCCAATTTGCATTTATGATTTTCGATTGAAACCGTTGTTGTGGTTGCCGCTCTGTAGGGCAGGTTATTACATTTTTACATTCTTCCGTTTTAATTTGTTACTTTTTTATTATGAAACTGTTAAGGTGCCTTGGAGTTAGTCATTTTAAGTAAGGTATTTTTCAACGTACTTTTATTAGGTTGTAACTATGTAATAAAATATAAGAAACTAAATTATTTTTCATGTTCTTTAATAATGTCTACAACGTTCCTCGATAAATAAACCATCCAACACAACATTTTTTTTTATTAGAAGTTCCAACACACAAAGAGTTTGCTTTATAATATTAGTATAGACAGGTGTTTATATGGAATTACTAACAGCTTACAGAATCCACTTTCGCGGATCTGAAATTCTAAAACAAAATCGATTGAGAATTTTACTAACTTTTCCATTCGAATGAACTACGTTTGTTACCTTTATCGTAGCGGTCACTACAACTTGTTGAGTTCGATTCGAACGTTATTCAGAATGCGTGAAGGAAGGTCTCTCGTACAAATGTTTGAGCGTGACGTGGTTTTAATAGGTTTTTTTTGGTTTAAAAGTGGTTTTGAGTTACAGTTTAGTTTTATTTTTGTAATATTTTTGTTCTTCTGTTACACTGATTTTCATTTTGTTTCCTTTTATATAATTATATTACTATTAATGTATATTTAATGTAAGAAAATTTCTTACATTTATAGCTTTATTGTTTTCGTTATATACAGACATATGGTTACAGAAAATCCATATTGTTTATATATCATTCTTTAATCTTACAGAGTGACGCATGGTCGGATTTACTAGGCGTAGCACGCTGAAATTTGGTTGCAGAGTGATCCCTACATTGATCACATGAGGGAACAAACAAGACTTAACGTTTTATAGTACATTCATATCATTTAAATGGAAAAATAAAATAAAATATTTTTTCTCTAAGAGCAACCACACTACTCGTATTTCTACACTGAATGAGATTATGTAGATAATTTAAACTTCCACACGTAAAATATAAAAAAATCCAATAATCCAATCAAATAATTTAAAATGAATAAGATTAATTGAGTTGTCGCTAAAAGCCGATGTTATCTCGACGGGGCTAATACAATGGCTGACCCCCTAATAGATTGTATCGTGTTAATGTAAGGCACTTTACGGGCGTCCGGGGGATGTCCTGTTTCAATACTTTGGACGGTCGCCCTGTCTGGCCAAAATTTACTGCGTGTTTGTAGTGTTGTTTGGTTGCTCTTTTTTACTTTATGTTTTTAGTTCCAGGCTGTATCCTGCATATAGCATGGTAGATAGAGGGAATCTAGGGTTAAGACATTCAGCGAAATGCAGGAGGCGTTGCGTGTTGAGTGGTGGAACTCAACGCCGCTCTTTGCCTGTTTATTTCGTCGATGGCCTGAAACGTACATTATACGTGTTCATTATTGTTGTTAAAACTCTCATAGGTATATGTATATTGTATATACTCGTACATTAAACAAAATCCAATCAAAATTGTTATTTGCAAAATTTAATAAGGCATTTAAAATTTCAAATTTCCTACAATGCGGTTGTGAATGTTCAGAAATTAGGCTTTTCATGGCGAGCTTATAAAAGCTTCGCCCAATTTGCATTTATGATTTTCGATTGAAACCGTTGTTGTGGTTGCCGCTCTGTAGGGCAGGTTATTACATTTTTACATTCTTCCGTTTTAATTTGTTACTTTTTTATTATGAAACTGTTAAGGTGCCTTGGAGTTAGTCATTTTAAGTAAATATACGTTTTAAAGTGTCCGACTGTAAACAAGACGGTTTTTAGTTCGATTTCCACATGAATTATTTTAGTTTTCTCGAATGCATTAAGTGGGAAAACGAGGTACTCTATGTATACTCTACCAACTGCAAGATACAGCGTGAGGCTAAAATAAAATCAAATAATTTTCTGTTTATTCAAGTTAACTTAATACGAGTGAGTTATAACAACGAACAAATACGAAAAAAATGAATTAGCTGTTATACTTCACCGCTAGGGAATATTAATTTTCTTTGTTTGATTCTTATAGAATAACATAGAATTATCATTTTGACAAAAAATATAACGTTACATAATAAAAATATTACAAGAGTTTATTTAGTTTTGTAAAGAAGTATTATGTAAAATGTAGGGTAAAGTTGAAGAAATATGACTATAATTTACATAATAATCTTTCAGACATATGGTTTTTGTAGCTATTCAAATTGTATTGCTTAACAGTGTAACTTTAAATTGTACAAATACTTGCTATAATTGTGGGTTTGATCCTCCTATTGGGGGAATAAATTATTTTTATTTCTGTTCTGGTTAGACAAGGATCTCTCCACCGCACTACACGCAATATCTTTAAAATTAATGGAAATAGTGATACATTAGTATATCGAGTGAATCATGGTTAGATAAACTGAAATTTGAAGAGATTTCTCATTAAGACACTTCCGTTCTTCACTTTCCGACGATTTCTCGAGACATTTCGTGATGAGTTGCGGAACTTAACACCACACTTTGCTTCGTTACTAGAGCTAGGACGCCCCTACGCCACGACATTATCAAAAAATTAAAAATATATAGATACTAAAAAGATTTCACGTTAACAGTATTACGAAGAAAGGAGAATTGCCAGTAACGACGGTTATATAAATCACCACGAATAAGGGGCAAGTGAAGACAATAACAAAGAAATGTTTGCTTAAGCTATTAACAAACTTGACGTTTATAATGCCTTTTCATACTTTAGGGCGGAAATTTAAATAAAATCTGTTGATGTCTTCGGAGATGAGAGCTATGATTTGTATTGGAGCTGCTTTTTGTGTTTTTAATTACTGTTGTTTTTGATAAAATATTGTATCTTATGCTTACTATTATAAAGCTTACGAGATTGTTCGCGTGAGGGTTGAACGCGCTAATTACAGGAAATACTGGCATAGGTAAAAGCTAGTAGAAAATACTCTTATTAGTTAAATTACATCTGAAAGTCAAATTTTATTTATTTGTTAGTTTTGTCGATGACTTCGTTTTCACATTATTTATTATTCATTTTCTAATTATGTCTTTTTCGTTCAATTTCCCTAATAATTGTTCAGTGTTTGATTTGAACCTCAATCTTAAATTATTAATTTAAACGCATGGCAAGCAGTTAAGACCAGTAAAGTTAATAACCATACAAGTATGTCGTAATAATTCAACTACGAAACGATGAAATTTAATCTCTCCTACAAAACTTCTATATGTTCTTTATGATTCACGGAGAAACTTTTACAGCAATTTCTGTCGTATAAAGTAAAATTAAATAATGTATGTGTGTATGTGGCTTATTACAAGTTGAAAACGGAAGTTGGTCTAAGACGGAAGAAATTATGTCGCCACAACACTTCTACGAAAGTTCTAGAATATTTGAACTTGGATACTATTACAGAATATATGGATATGAGCATACAATGTTCCTTGTTTAATCGTCTTACAGACGGTCGACGGGTTGTGGCCGCCATGAAATTGGGATTTCTTGTTAGGTTTTATGCGCAGTATCCACTCGCATAATATGTAAGGAAACTAAAATCAAATCTAGCGCAGCTGTCTACAACTAACTTTAGGGCAGACACAATTCGTCGACAGCACTATAATTGCTCATGTAAATTCGACGTAGTTGTTTAGCTAAAAAAGGATCACGCTTGACTCCTTTGAATATTGATTTTATTTCTTTTCAGATGTTCATTCAGTACTATATCAATCTCAATTAAATAAATGTTAATACCTAAGTTTTTATAAGATCAAAAATTATGTTATAATTATAGCACTGTGAATAACCTAATGTGAACGTGCTTTAGCTAACTAAACCATACATGCGTATGGTTTAGTTAGCTAAAGCACTTATACATGATTAATAAGAGACGAAATAACAAATACTGCTTAATTTAAATATTTCATACTAAATTTGAATTTAGTTTTTTTAGATATATTTTTGTTTGTTTCGCGCTATATCCCGCATGTATGTTACGTTAAGATATTTCTCCAGTCACCATCAGAATACGAGTCATAACTCACAACTTGTTTAGTGGCTGAACTTAACGCCGCACATTGTCTAATGTTTATCTTTTCCTTTATTTTATTTGCAATTGCAAAATCTACTACTATTAACTTTATGTCTGTTTCTTTACACTTTCTACATTTCATATCTAAAGCTAATTATTAAATTGTATCCAAACTTCGCCTGTACAGCTACAACTAATGATCATATTGTATCCATCCTTGATTAAAACACATTCACTCGATTTCTGATCCCGCCTATAATCTGTTGCCCGTCTCGTACTCTCAGTTTGTAAAGTTATTAATTTGGCAAGTTGACGTTTATTATTGAGAAATTTGGAAACTAAATAGTTTTATCTAATTTTTTATTTAAATGTGTATATTTTACATGGATATTTTTTTTGGATATGTACGTGATGTCTATGGTTTTGTTTCTTATTAGACACCAAAAGTTATGTGACAAATATATTATGATGTTTTATTCAAATATTTTTCACAACTTTTTAATGTAACATAAATTGCTTAATTACTATTTTTTGACTTCACGCTATATCCCACTTATTGCACAATCTAGTGTGAAGGCACTACGTATTTAATTTGATGCCCGATTTCAAGGCATTGTTTTTTGACTGGGGAAACTCAACGCAGCATTTTGTCTTACATTTGTTTATTTTTTTACATATAATTGCCAAATCTATTACTAATAATTCCATATCCAAAACTTTCTTGTTCTCTAAAGCTTTTACTAATGATCTTATCGTTACCACATTCAGTGGATTTCTGATCTCGGCTATATATAATCTGTTACCCGCCACGTACCTACTCTCAGTTAACAACTGTTCAGTTATTAATTTGGCAAGTTGACGTTAAAACGTTGCGCGAAACCCGAAGACGCTGCTGTTTTCGGTAATTAAGGAAGTGAAGCGAACTAGTTTCTGCCGCTAGGAAGACGGGTTGTCGCGCTTTCGCCGATTAGTGTAGCTCGAAATTAAAGTTATTATTTACTTATGTTATTTAGTGTTTTCAAGTTTTTTTTTCTTATATTTTAGATATTATGATAATTTTGTCGAGTGGTATAATAGAAATAGATATAATAAATAGAAATTATTAAAATAAAAACTATGAATGTTTAAATTACGTTATAAGGACATGTTTGCCTTATGATAATGATTTATGAAGCAACATATATGTAGTTATAATATAACATGTAAGTGTAAGCATTATCAACTTGTTATTCGCTAATCGTCTGGAACTCTCAGCTGCGGCTAAAATGTCAACACACATTTAGCTACTATATTTATATTAATGATATTCGTGATATATTAGTTTTATTATGAAGCTTGTTTGACGTCGTGGTGGCGTAGTCTTACTGTCCGCACGACGGTTGTGGGTTCGATTCCCACTTGGAGGAATGATAATCGTGGCGCAAGGCCAGTAGGCCTTAATGGTATAATATAATAAAAAAATACTAATTTGAACAGTGTTTGGTTGAGAGCCTTATTTTTGACATCGTAGCAATCAAAACGGACAGATTATTACCCATTTTTGTAGCGAATCATGATTCTGAAGTTTGAATATAAATATTAATGGAGTTTCTACTAATATTAGAAATATAATTTATCAGGATGGTAATTTATTAGGTGTTTGTTTCATTTTCAAGCAAAATCTACTTAACATATTTAGATGAAACTTACCAGTAATATAGCTTATACATTAGAATAAGCTACAATTTATGTTAACATTTTCTATAATTTGACTATAATAGAACAATAAATTAAAGCTACTGCTCTACTTTTATATAAAATATTGAGCTAATTACTATTTTGATATGTCACATTCGGGAGACGACTAACAAATGAGAAATTACCTTGTCGTTCGAAGGTAATCAGAAGTGACGGCTGGTTTTATTTTTTATTCGCTCCCAACCCCAGGGAAATAAGGCTCGTATGCATTATGTATGTAGTAGTGTCGGACTGTCTGTTGTACGGTGAATTACCTGGAATGGTAGCTTTTGTGCTTAAATTTAAAGTGGCCATAGTAGCGCTTTTGTGGAGAATTTTAATAAGTGGAATGGTTATATGTTTGGTTCTCAGTTGGAGGAAAATTAATATTTATTATATTTTTGTTGCTTCAGTTTGATTTGATAAAATGCGGGGCTGTGTTCCGTCAAATAACCAGCAATGCTTCTACTTAAACTAAAAGTGAACGTTTTAATATTAATATTATTAAGTACTCTCAGTCGATTCCATGATGTGATAAGATAGAAATAAAAAATAAGTATTCCTATACTTATTTATTTTTTCGGCTTATAATTACGGCTACGGCTTGTTAAATTATTTTATAATAAACAATTGAAATTACTTTTAGTTTTCAGTAATTTCAATATACCATAAAATCTCAAAACACACAAACGATCATTTAACTGGAGCATATACCTACCTATCTACATAATTCCAAAAGTTTGTTCCGAAGTGTATGATTCAATCCGTGCTGTCACTTAAGATAACCCGCTATCATCGTTGTTATAACTTTGTAGGTCAGATATAACGTACGATATTAGGGGTGGCTTATAATGTAATACAAGCAGGGTTGTATTGTTTTAATAATTTTATTTCGTTTTTAGCTTTACACTGTCTACCTCAAATAGCAGGGAGAGCTGGGGTAACCTAGTGTTAAGACACTCCGTTTCCACTTTCCGACCAAATTTTAAACTGTGTGTTGAGTTGCGAAACTCGACGCCTCGCTTTGTCTACTTTATTTTAAAGGTAATCATTCCCCCGAGCGCGTATCCAACCCACAACCATCGCATTATCGGTCAAACACACTATTTCACTGCGCCATGTTAGATTACGATAATAACAATACTGATAATCATCGGTCGATGTGTTAAATGACCGTTTCGGTGCAAAATCTCAAAATCAGTGATTTAATTTTCGTGATTGATTTTTAAAAATGTAGGTAAAATACACAATTAAAAAATCAACAAAATACTAAAAATAATGTAACTTACTACTCATTCTAGTTGTAAAATTTAATTCGTGTCGGATAGTCCATTTCCATTGCAGTCCAGGTTCAAGTACCGGAGCAATTCGTGTTAATTGTTTTGATTTAGCGCACTGTACTAGCGGTTGGAGTTATCTCGGGCACTTAGAATGTGTCAAAGACCAACTCTCAGTTGTTTCCATTGGATCACGCGGGTATTGGTAATAGCTAATATATTTAGGTTAAATCTTGAAAGTGACGGTAAAAGGTTTTATCATTTAGGTACTAATCGATTTGTTGTATTTTTTGTTGGATAAAGTATAATGCCCTTTTTTATTCTAGAAAGGTCTCGAAATCCTTTTATAAGTAAAATACACTTATATAAAACTTTTAAAAATAAATCTTTAATCTCGATATTACATTAGGATTAAACGTACATCAAAAATCGACTTTCTTAAGTCAGAAAAAGGATTTCTAGGAATATTTGCTTTAATGTATTAGAGATATCAAACTATGAAAGCTGGACTTAAAATCGACTATTTAATATTGAAATCTTGATATATTTATATTAAGTTTTAAGAGCTTTTACCAAGAGGTAAATTATTAACATTAGTTCGTTGTTTTTAATATTTTTTTAGCTACACGCTGTATCTCCTATAGGTGGAAGGCAGAGGGAACAAACTGTTAAGATAGTTTGTACCATCCGGGCAATGTACCAGACATTATTATGAGCATAAACGTACATGCGACTTTAAATGCGACGATTGCGGGTTCTAGTCCCACTCGGAGAAGTTAAATATTGAATTTTTACTTTTGCTCGCTTGGTTTTGCCTGATAACAAAGGAAAACCGCGGCGTACAGTTTCGAGACTAAACATGCAATGCCTCTAGAATTGTACGAAAAGTCGAGTGCTTAATGAGATCTGAATATCTTAGTTAAAGTTCAAAGGGGGAGTCACATGTGTAAGGTAACTTTATTTACAAGAATTCTTCGTCATTATTATTTTTATATCCAGATTGAAATATTTTCATTATTTTGAAATATTCGATACGTGTAAACAATGCTTTAAAATATCATAAAACAAGTTGTTCATTTTGTTAATGTCCTGCGGTCGTTGCGGCGGGCAATATAACACCGATTCATTAAAGCTACCTAATTAACTGACAGATTTGTACTGTAGTGTACGAGTATGTAACTCTAGGGCTTAAATTATTGATAGCCAATTAAAAAACATATTGTGATTTATTTTAATTATCGTCTGAGTTTCATATGGTAGCGATTGAGAATCTTATTAGTTTTGACGTGTCTTTCGTTCATCGCTTTGGTTTCCATACAATTTTTCTTATTTTCTAACATTCTTTTTAACTCCTGACGCAAAAAGAAACTTCAAGTTAAATTTTACGACAATTGTATAAGCAGTTTACAGCTTTTTATTTTTAATTTTCTTCGCTTATTATAACAAAAAAAGAACCTTATGAGGTCGACTTGCTACTATGCTACTAATTAATTATCTATTATAATTGTGTAATAAAATCAAATAAATTACATTTTACTCACTTGTAATATTTATATCTCGTAATGTGCAAATTCTAAACTTACCTACCATTTTGATTTTCCAAAACAAATAATAAAATCAATAACTAATCATTTATATCAATCAATAGTACCGCAAATAAATAGGCTATAAATAAATATATTTACGTCTACGTGTATATGTATTTCATAAGGCGTCACGCGACATCCGTGCCGGGCTCGGGGCTGCACCTACGCGTACTTGCTTATTTGTATGTGACATTTACTTTGATAGTAGAGTTATAAATAAATGGTTATCTTTACTAATATTGTAACACTGAAGAGTTTGTTCTGTTGAACGTGCTAATCTCAGGAACTACTTCAAATTCAATATTGTTGTCCATTATTTTATACAATTCATTTATGGAGGATAGGTTATTAGGTGCATCGCAATTTGCATAAATGAAAACTCTGTTGTTATTGATTTTTTGATTTAGGTTAAGAGTTTCTCACTTGATCCCACGCCAATAATAGGTGGGTAATTTATTTAGAAAAGTCAATTTAGCAGGTATAGATGAAAAATATACCTAATGAACAAGTATAATTTGACTAATTTTTCCAATTACATTACACATACTTCTTTCGTTTCTAATTCCAATGCAAATATCATTTCAGAAATAAGCTTGCATTTTTGAATAGTGGCTTAGACAAGATATCAAAGAGAATTTAATTTCACCTACGTGAACGAGGTACAAAATCGTGATGTTTTTGAGTATGAATTATAAAAAATGTCTTTATCTGTTGTTTTGTACATAATCAAGGGAATCGATCCCAAATCCTTTGTATTTGCAGTCAGACGCTGTGCTGCACCACTTATTTTTACGTTGGATACCTTAAAAATGCAAAGATGACAAAAGAAAGGAATTCAGCCAACTTTGTCATTTTATGGCCCGCATGTCTCCAAACTTTCGACCGTCGTCTTTTCTTATAAGTAGGTTGTATACTACCTTATAATATAAGTGCTTTCTTCGTTTCTCGTTATATCCCGTAAGGGATAAGTAGAAAGGTTCTAGCGTGAGGATACTCCGTTCCCCACCTCCCGCTCATTTTCGAGACGCGGCGGAATTTAACGCTGGACTTTGTTTTGTTACCGGGGCGTGCTATACATGTAGCTTATACGTTTTTTGAAACGCAAAGTTTAAAAAGTTATTTCGTATAATTAATGAAATTTAAATTAAAAAATATAAAATATAAATAAAATATAAAAGCACCGCCAAATTTTCTAACTGCACAGCACGTCACAAACTTAAATATCATCCACACCATCTGGATGCGTGGCACTCCACTACTGTGCGGTTTCGTAGAAATTTCCTTCCACGCGCCACCGAACTGTGGAACGGTCTACCCGCGGCAGTGTTTCCAGGTTGGTACGATATGGATACCTTTAAAAAGCGCGTCTATCTCCACCTCAAAGGCCGGCAACGCACCTGTAGCTCCTCTGGTGCTGCACGGGGTCGTGGGCGGCGGTGATCACCATCAGGTGACCCTAACGCTCGTTTGCCTTGTCCTTTTACCATAAAAAAAAAAAAAGAAATGTTATATAGTTGTCTATAACTTTCCTCGTGGATGTCCAACACATTTTTTTTTTTAAACTTGATTTAGTAGTTCCTGAGATTATCGCTCTCCACCAAACATACTTTACAGCTTTACAATATTATTATAAAAGTATACATATATCGTTTGACGCTATTGTATAAGATTATCATTAAATTCCTTAAATGTCATGTAACATTCCACATAACTGAATACCTAAGGATATCTAATTATTGTATCAATTTCTGAATGTGTTTGATTGACTTTGAGCTAACACATGCATTTATGTATATTTGTATGTATGTGAAACTAAAAGTGGTTTCTTAAGTAAATTTTCGCAAACTATGTGGAAGATAATGAAATATTACATATATTTTACATACGAGTATATAAACTTTTTATATGATTATAATAGCGATGTTTACTTTCATAATATAATTATCTTGTACACATACATACTTATTTCGTAATTTTATAACGTTTTAAATAAAACATTTTTACGGCTGGCGTCGGACATATAATCATCATCTTTTTATTTCCTAACTGTTCTCTTTTACTATCACTTTATTTACTAAAATAAGTTAAATCTCAAAAGGTATATTAAATAATAATTCCCTAACAATATTCAAGTCACACAGAATATTTTACGCCTGATTGTGTAATATTGAGGTTCAGTAGCATCAGTATTATTGCTGCGGTTACGTGAGGTCGAAATAAAGAGTTCGCTTCCTTTGTAGGTACAAGCTTCTTTTGTTGTTAAGGTATATGTATAATAAAGAATTATATATTAAAATGGTTATCTCACATCATTTAAACGCTATTTTCTTTAATGTTAATCCTTTTTATATTTTAGTTTGATAGTACAGTTGTCTGATTATACAAAAAATATCATAGATTTCTAAAACTACAATCTACAGGCAATGTGTTTTAAGTAGGTAGGTAGAGTGATTCTCTCTGCTTCACCAACAAAATTTAAATTATTCGGGGAAAATTCTAAGAATATGTTTTATAATGTTGCTTTATCTTATAAGTAGTATTTTGATGAGAGAATTTTTACTTATATAAGAGAGAAAGAGAATTTTTACTTATATACAAACAACATAGCTTCACACTATACCGGCATAGGTGTATGTTGCTAGGTAAGCAGGGGAACCTAGTGCTAAGACATTCCGTTGCGTTGTATTTTGAATGGCGGAACTCAGCGCCGCATTTTGTTTTGTTGACAAAACGAGGAAAATAATTCATTATCAAGAGTATAAAAGACAATAGTAACCTCAATATCTATTCTACGAGTCAACAACCCACTATAAATAATGCTAACAGCGCTCTAGCCGCGGTCAATAAATCAATAGAGGACATTAGACGTTTTTTAACGTTGTGCCCTTTTTATCGTGTCTGCCCTTTCTGTCTTTGCTCAATATATTAACTATTTTTTATATATAAATAGTAACCATTTCATATATTATGTAATATTAATGATGTGGTTTTAGGTAAACTATTGAATTAATATACAAAATAATGATAATTAGGAAATTAAATAATAATAGAATAAACAGGGTACGAACCTAGTGTCTGTAGTTTCATAATATTAAAATTTAGTATGATCCACATATATGATTCTGGTGACGGTATGTATTGTATGAATATATAATCACATGTGGGAAAGTGAGTTAATCTATACTAATATTATAAAGCTGTTTGGTTAAACGGAGTAATTTCAGGAACTACTGGTGTTCGTTTAAAATTATTTGTGTTCATTGGATAGTTCACTTATTGAGGAAGCTTACGGGCTATATGTAATCTGCAATTATTTACATTAGCCTCTTTGAATGGTTTATACTTTTATATACAAATATTAATTATATACTGTATGACTGATTAGAACAACACTTGTAGTTCAGACTTTATTTATTTTTGACAAACACTGGTACACTATTTCTTATGTTTCAACTACCTTACAATACATTTTACCATACGGGCAAAACTGCCGGTAAAAGCTAGTATATCATAATTGGATAATGTAACTTTGAAGAAAACGTGAATAAATAGTAGCGATACGTAAATCGATACTATATTCTTTAATAAGGTCTATTTCCGTTATCGCGTCCACCCTCGGGCGTACTCTGTTAGTCGCCTAACATTGATAGTACCGTTTTCTATTCAAATATTTTATATCAAAACTTTTTATTGAATTTGGTTTGAGTATAATATACTTACGCAATATATATTTTATGTCAACCTCGTATTAAGACATGTTGTTCCCCACTTGGAAAGTTTTCGAGACGTTGCGTGTTGAGTGGCGGAACTCAATACCGCGCTTTGTCATATTATTAGAGCGAGAAGTAGTAAATATTTCATTCCCCCGAGTGGGAATCGAATTCACAACTATCGTGTTTACAGGAAGAAGCTTCAACTATTCCTTCCTTCCTGAACCTTCAACTGTCGCGACACCCTTGTGCCCCCGGGCCGCCACGGCTTTTTCGGCATACATAGACATATGTATAATAATTTCAGAGACACATTATTTAATGTTATCTCTGTCGCCTGAAGCGGTAGTCCCCGGTGGCAAAAACTTGGTACATAATAGATAACAGGAAAAGTTACTTTATCAAAGAGAAATAGATTTTTATACGGCGAAAATTGGTTTTAATGAGAATTCGAAAGGGGAACTATGACAGATAGTGGCAATTTATCATACAAGTTTGTTCGTCGAGAAAATAACATGTATTTATGTGTATTCCTTTTATTTTGTATTTGTTTTACGCGTCTTTTGAGTTCTATATGAACGGGGTGGTTTTTTTGTAAATATAATTTTAAATTACTATGATATAATTACCGTACTTCATATTTTATAACATATTTTCAATACTTAGACTTCGTTTATTTACAAATATTTTTTGGCTTACTTTTTTTAATCTTGCTTGCATTATTTTAAGTTTACTATAAGCTCATAATTTGAAAATAAATTTTAATAATTTACCTAGCTAAGGTATATAGTAAATAAAAATTGACAAATATGCATTTATTATACCAAAATACGTGTAGGTATTTTCCAATTTTTGTTTTTAATAACAATTTTCTATGAAAGATTTTATAAAATCATCCCGCAGAAGATAACCGTAATATCCATAACCAACACTCATCAACCAACTACTTCAATCTTAAACCACTTTGTATGTACATACGCGTGTTCATAACTTTACAAGCAATTGTTTTACAACAGCAATGCTGACTTGAGAATTTTTACTGCAAAATGGATTAAACGTCCCTCTGAAGTTTTCAAAGCTTGCCAATATCTCAGTCTCGGTCTCAGTCAGTATCTCGGGCGTATCGTCCGGCCCAACTTTTTAAATATTGTTCTACTTTAGAGCGCTCAGGCCAAGTTATTCGACAAAATTGGCTTTTTATTGGACCGTTCCTATGTAACAAATATATTTGTAGAGCTAAAGTGTGTTTTAAGTGTTGTGTTAGGTTGATATTGTTGTTTATAGTGATGTCTTTTAATAATTTTGGGGTCATTGGTTTTCTTTATTTACCACTGTTATTTACCACTTTTATTTCCTATTTAAGATAGCTTAGATTGAGAAAACTAAAATATATTAAATATAAAAAAAATCCCGTATTAGAACTCACGACCGACATCGACGTCAATAATCCCAACTACATCTTTCACAGTACAAAATATAGAAGATAGAATTTTTTATAGAAAAATCCTATGACTCCAATAAAATTATTTAATATAGAGAATTACAAATCAAAACATGATAGCGCATCAGTTAAGACTCGTGACCTAATTTCGATGTTAGTTAGGCATCGTACGTATGTGTTCGTGTAATCAGTCTTGACCTCTTTTACCCCTGTGGAGCTGCAAGCGCGAATCAAAGCCTGTACGAGTGTGTATCTGTGGTACAATCATTTTTTCATATATTTTCAATATTATATAGGTTAAATATACACACTTTAGCTTCATTGGTGGAAATATGCAAATGGGTCTATTTTTTTTTTTGTCACTTTAAAGTTTTATAATGCTTGTTCCGTTCGTTTAATTTAGTGCTTATTTGACATTTTTAATGAGATAATTACTCTTTTCTACTTTTATAATTTGCTATTCTTTCTAAGTTCTACCGAAACTTCCGGAACTTTCCAAATTTTTCTGGTAATAGGTACGAACTTCATTTATTGGTCTTAATTTAATATATTTATTTAAATATTCCATTCTTTGAATCTTACCTTAGAAGTTGAACACTAACATGTGTCAATACGTTAATTCAATCTTACTACACAGGCATAATATTATCTTGTAAAACTCTGACGTCGTCTGTCCTCAAACTTTGCTCATAATGTGTAAGTCGCATCGTATTCTATTAAAAGTTTTATTCAAAAGACAGTACGCGGTAACAAAAAAATAAGAAATATCGCTCTACTACCTACTTTAAGTTTGATATCATAAGTTCATTCAAAGTTTTATGTTAACTGAAATGATGGCATGACAGATTTTACTTTTATTTTTCCTTTATAAAAGTACTCATCTTGGTAAATAATTTTCTATGCTAGGTTATTGAAAAAAATGTGTTTTTTCCTCTTTCTTTTTTTTAATATAATTTTGATGGTTATAAAACGTTGTTAAAAGTTTTATTAACAACGTAAAACGTTTTAAAAGTGTTATTCCACACGTAGGAAAGACAATACTTTTTTAGAAAACAAATAAAGATACATCTATAGTTTCTTTAGCTCTGCACAGAACTGAAAGCGGCGGGGATCTAAGACACTCCTATCCAGTTCACCGCCTTCGCACCGACGCGTCGACCCTAAAATCTTAAAAAATCTATATATAAAAATTATTTATAATATAACACAATTTAAATAAAAACCGATCACATCACTTCGTTAAATATAACTACTTGCACTTAAACACCAGTGCAAGTGCCTCGTAATCATTGCACGTAATTTTTACGTTACGTTTCGATATTCGCAAAAAAATGTATGTTGATGCCACGGAGCGTGAGCGACTGGTGGGAAAATTGTATATAATTGATGAGAGGTAGCGGGTTTGATTTTATCACTTCTTATTTTCTATTCATAGTTTAAAATTTTAGTCTTCACAAGAGGCTCGGTTTTGAGTATATTTTTGTTTTTTTTAGGCTTGTTTTTTTGTAATTTTATTGTTTTACTTATAAAGGTTTTTTATGCGCTTAATCTTTAGCAGTGTAGCCAGAGATTACAGAGCGCAAAACGCTACGGATAACGAATAAAGTATAATTTTCAAGTTTACTGTCTCTATATCAAATTACGATATAATTAAATGCTTATAACACTATAATTTAATAGATGTTGTATTATTCTTAAATATAAATTATATTTCTTGTGAATTTTACCTTAAAAGTAACAATTAAATAAAAAGTACTCTATACTCCACTATCTTATGAATTGTACCACAACCCATTGTGGTTTTTGCTTCGAGTGCGAACTTTCACTCGCGCGTCCTTCTTCCCACGTGTTTGAATTTTACAACTATCACCTGTTTATAGTAATTTAGATCTTATGCCTTACACATTACGGGTTAGTAAATAAGTAATATATTTTGTTTCCCAGTCTGTTTAAATAAAAGAAAAACGACTTTGTTTTAATAACAATAAGGTATAAATTAAAATGAATCGGCAAATAAGGAAGATAGCTTTATGTAATCCTGATGGATGCTTTTTG
Source organism: Heliconius numata (assembly GCA_016802625.1). Lineage (NCBI taxonomy): Eukaryota > Metazoa > Arthropoda > Insecta > Lepidoptera > Nymphalidae > Heliconius > Heliconius numata. Next base: position 9,760 of record JAEBDU010000063.1, on the reverse strand, counting down.
ATTAGCTTCTATTTGCGGTTGAAGAAAGTCGAAGATTTATATATAGTATTATTTGTTCCTACTTTATTAGTACACGTTTAATTAAGTTTTTTTTTATTTGTACTAGACTTGTAGTGGCAGCAAAACAGGTAGAGGTAGTGTCACGACATTCTGTTCTCCACTTTTCGCCATATTTTCCAGACGTTGCGTGTTGAGCGGCGTAGCGCATCGTCGCGCTCTGTCGTGTTACCTGAGCGAAAAAATAATAATTTCAGAGTAGGACTCGAACGAATAGAGCGTGAAGCTAAAATTTTTAATTTATTTACAGTCAAAAGTCAAATAAAGTAGGAGTAAAATCGAACGTTTGGTATAAAAATCAGTAGTAATATTTTGATTCCTTTATTTTTCAGGTATGTACATCTGTTTATCACTCCGTTTAGTAAGTATGGAATTAACGATTGAGGTAAAGATAATAATAATACAATAATTTTGCGGTTTCTTCGACATTTAAAGGGTGGCCAATGACCGAATAATGATTGATGGTAATTCCAAATGCTATTGTTCTTTGATATGTCAAACATTAAGTTGCATTTTTTTAGTCTCTTGTCTCTTTAGTGCGCGTGACTTACTATGTATAATATTTATTTTATGGTTTTTCGTAATTGCATTATGAGAAACAAAGCATAAAACAATAAAATAAATATTATTTTAATTATAGTATTAAAACATTCGGTCATCATAAATTAGATCATCATCATTCCGTCGGTAAAATTATGAATTTATTTATTTTTATAAGAGCCAGTGCCACTATTCTCTACTCTCTGTTTATGTTTTAATCCTTGAACAAACATGCATAGTTTGCTTTCCTTATTATGAAAGCATCATTCAAAAACTTATCTAATCCCTCCACATTAAACACGCTGTAATTCACACAATTACGTTACATACGTATTGTTACATCGCCGTTATGTTTGGTTAGATTAGACTCGAGCCTATTTAGTGGGAAGCTTTTCGGCTTATCCCTGCTATCACATACAATATGTTTTATGTTCACAAAGCTCATAGTACCTACACAATTTCATATACATATTTTAAAACTACTACTTTTCAGTGATTTTGCTTCATTAATTTTTTTAGTATACGACTATACATGTATTGAAGTACTTAAATAAATTATATTTGTGAACATTTTTTTTCTGTATTAACTTACATTTTTCTTAAAGAAAGAAAAGAAATACACTAGTGACGGTACATTATGTTGGACACGTAAAGGTGTTTAATTTTATTCTCAAAAAGTGGCGTTTTTTAGGATAAATATATGGAAGCATTTGATATGTAGGTACTCAGCATAAAAATAACCATAAATATATTTGCGCCTGTAAATGCAATCGTTGCAAGGAGTAACTTTTTTGAATGATAGCAATGTGGTTTTTTTTTAAATAATAAAAATACACAGTACCTCCTCCTACAGGATATTCTTAATTTCGCTACGAATTTTATCGTTCCGAAGCCACCACTACAAATACGTGCTGCCATCATTTCCCGAAAGAATTTTAAGAAATTCTCTACTAATATTCCCCAAGGAACATCCAAGTAAAACTGCTAAATTTCAGCGACAGCAAAAGTCAATCATTAACTAAATATATGAATTATAAAAATCACTTACAATTATATTTTAAATTGCAAATTAATTGTACTAGATACGTAACATTATTATATTAGATACACGAACAGGTAGCGCTATCGGGGATCTGGGGCGTGAAAAATAAATTGCGCGGCCACCTAAGCTATCTACTAAATACACTTTAATCTTTGCTGGTGCTCATCTAAGTTTTAGTGTTTGTAGTCAATTTTAAGTGAAGATGGTGGATTATGTGATTATAGTGATTACATCATTTCGTTGCTGACACTTTGTGTTACCTACATTACACATACTTGAACTTTAGTCCTTAAGTAACGTACTTTCGATTAAGTTTCAAGTCTTAAGAAGTATTTTTTACATTTGAACGTTCAATTAGTTTTTATTTATTTACTATTGTGTTTTTGATTCACAATAAATGCCACATTGTCTCTTGTTACCAGAGCGATAAAATGAAAATATTAAATATTTAATTCTCCCGAGTGGGAATCGAACCCTCGATACTCGATCGTCGCGTTTACAGGGCATGTATTTGCCCCCATAGAGCCACGACGGTCTCAGTTCTAAATTTCGAATTCACATTTTTTTATTTTTACTTTATTTTTATTTGTCTTTTAAATTACTATAATTAAGTTTTTATAATTAGTATTTAGCTTAAGACTGTTTAAATACTAAGCCCGTTTGCATCCTGTGACCTAATCTAAATCTAGGTTTCAGTTTCATCGGATCACTGAGCCGTGAATCGTTCGAGCGACGGATGTCCCTGTGGAGAATTTTATGTACTATTTTTTTTATGTGAAATGAAAATGTGCAGATTTTTTTTCTTCATTAAGTATTAAATGATTGATAGTAATTACAATTTTTTAATATTTATGTTTTACTATAAAAATTATAAATTTCTAATGTTTAATTTCGTGTCTGACTGCAATGGTTACGCTTTTAGATCACTCACCACTCGGGGAATGATTATATTTAAGTTATTTGAAAATTACGTATTCAGCTTTAATATTGCGCGAAAATTGGAATACAGTAAGAAAACTGCCCTCTGCCTGGCCAATTGTGCGGAAAACTGCGTGAAGCCCTATTTTTTCCTGACAACTACATATTATACTTCATTTAAAGCGAGTCATGGCGCAAGATTGCGACTGCAAACGCAAAAGGTTGTGAGTTCGATTCCCAGTCGAGGAAACGAAAAAGTATTTACATTCCTTGCTCTGGTGACGAGGCAAAGCTAGCTAAAAAAACTATACTTCACAAGACTATACCAAAGATATACTGGCTAGCTTTTGTACATAAATATTGTTTATCGGTCTGTTAAAATTCAGTCAGTTTAAAATAACCGATTTTATATATGTTTATTAAACTATACATACTATATAAATAAAATCTTCATAACAACACTATAATAATATTTAAGTCATTTATCAAATAAGACAATATTTATCTACTTGAATCTGCTAACTTGAATTTCAAAAATAAAATATAACAAAATTAATAGATGGAGTGCAATTTTCATCGTTAAAGAGCTGTGAAATTTCACGTTTCTTATCTACGAGGGGCAGTTGGCGATGAAAAATTACACCCTGTATCGCAGATGTTCTCATAGTTGCAAATGATGCTGGGATGAGTCGGTACATTTGTTGTTGTGAATCTTATTATTGGTTTTTAAAGGTTTTTGTATGTATAAGGAATCTGGGGGACGATGTGAGGCAGCGCCGAATTATCTGACAATGAAACACGACGGTTGTGGGTTCGATCTCCACTTGGGAATTACAACTATTTTTATTTTCTCGGGTTAATAAGAGCACAGAGATACAAAGCGCAGCGTTAAGTTCCCCCACTCAGCTCTAGGTCCCTTTGCCTCCAATAGTCAATGTATAACAGTCATTAACTTACTTTCAAAGTTGTTATGCTTTCAAAGTTCTTGTTAATACTAGTCGATCACTGTTTTTATGTAATTTGAAAAACGTAACAGAAATTGTTTTAATATCCTCATATTTAAATTGTATAATATAAAGTGTTTTCTAGTTTAGTTACAGAACTAGCTACATGTTATTATGAAGTAGGTACTATATTTTTCTTTGCCTTTCTTTATAAAAATCTTTATAAAATACCCTCGAAAGGCCCCTCTTTCACTATATATTTTTTTGTATATACTACAAATTTTGAAAGACTTCAGAGATTAACAATCTTTAATTACTCTACTAAATACAAAACCTTACTTAAAATTATTTATATATAAAATGAAATAATTAAAGCTCCTTCTATTAGATTATTAGAGTCCTTATACTAACACAATTTTAGCTTTCGAGTGGAAACTTTAATCACAGTTATTGCGGTTTAACATTCAGAGTAATTTGTAAAATGGTCGGACGGACGCTCTTAATTAACCAGGGTTTGTATGAAAATAAAATATTTTTAGTGAGTTACCTACTTGTTTACGTTTAGTTCTTTTTTTATAGCTTCACGCTGTATGCCGCATATAGCAGGGTAGGCAGGTAACGTACTCCATTCCCCATGTATTCGGATACAGTGTGAAGCTAAAAAAAATTGACCAGTTTTTAGCCGCGGTTTCATCAGCATGTGTGGATGGAAATAATAACTAAAAATTGTTTGTGATAAATGTTACCCATATTCTAACTGCCCAAGTCAAGTCTGACTGCAGGTACAGTGGGTTACATGAACCCATTTAATTAGCGTGATATAGTCTATACTCAACTATCTATAAGCTTATAACCTCTCTCGATAAATATTATTCAACACAAAAACATTTTTTTATATTTAAACCAGTAGTTCCCGCGATCAGCTCGTTCAATCAAACATTCAACGCTTTATAATAATTACTAAAGAAATTTTAATATGTTAACGATCGCTTCCCACACAAGATGAATCTTGAGATGATTCCCACGAAGAAGCTAAGTGACGACACTTTGATATAAACTGCACTTATAAAATTGCACTACAATGGTTTTATCAAGATCTTCATACATAATACATGAAGCGTCTAATAATATAGAAGTTGTGAGTAGGTGTATATTTTTTTTCTATAGATATACCCATATTAGACTTAGAATGTACGCATTAATATTCTTTGTATTCTCGACTCTTTAAAATACAAGTATAGGAAATTAGAGTAATTAGTCATAAAGAAAAGTAGAGTGACTTTTCCCTAAAAAGTTACTCTTTTTTCTTTCGGTTCATTACTTGTATATATTGGAAATACCTACTGAAGTACTTGATGTACTCGTACTTGTTTATTAAAGCATTTATTAACATTTTAAGTGACGTATAAAAGAAAATGTAAATGTAATGTTAGTAAAGAAATTATCTCCTCCATCGTAACGCAGTATGTTGACGTCTGACTGCTAACACGATAGTTGTGGGTTCGATTACCACTTGGGGAGATGAAGTATTATTTCACACATGGCAGAAAGAGCAGAAATTTTATTAAAATTAAACCTATTCTGTTCTTTGTTTGTTGAATGTTTGAACTTTTGGGAAAAGCTAATTTTGTTTGTTTGCTGCTTTATTTGTGAATTTTCTAGCATTTTGCTTTTGCTATTTTTATATAAAGCAGACGACTAGACACTTAGACTGTGTCTAATAGTAAAACGCTTTTAGCCCGCCCGTAATAAATAGGTAGGTACAATGTGAGTTATATTTCTAAAAGTAGGTACAATTTATTTATTTATCGTGTCGCAGAGGTGATCTCTCTCTGTACAAGCGATAGTTGTGGGTTCGATTTCCATTCAGGGGAATAAATTATGTACATTCCCTCGCTTTATTACCAAGATAAACTGTGGCGTTGAGTTCCGTCACTTGAAAATTCTTAACACGAAGTTCTCTCCGCTTACTGCTGTATGCGTAAAGCTAAAAAAATAATAAAATATTGATATTAATATTTGTTCAAGACCGTTGATATCCACATTACACGGCCACAAGAGATCGGGGCCTATTCATCGAATGTCATATTGTAACAGCGTTAAGTGAGTGCTGAGAGCTTCTATTAATAAATTAATATCTATATGCCAGACGATCATTTATAACAAGATGTGATATATTTTTGTTATATAAATCATTGTAAGTCTGATTGTACGCGCGATTGTTGATGGTTCGATTACCACTCGGAAGAATAATTATTCGAGCTTAATCACGTTGTCTTGAAAATTCGGTATAAAGTGGGTAATGGAGTGTCTGTACACAAGGTTCCTTCTGTTTAACGTGCTTTGTGGAAAAATGGGTAAAACTATAATTATATATAGATATATTTTTTGGAAACTCTCTATAATCACTCTATAATCTAATAACTCTTCATAACTATAGATAGATTTGAAACTTCATCTTTAAACATCCATTCTATATAAACTGTAAAAAAATTTTAACCGACTTCAAAAAAGAAGCTTATCATTTTAACATGTACTTTTAATATGATACTGTTTGAATAAGATTAGAATCCGCGACTGGCCTCGTAATATAATATTATTAACCTACATATAATTTTCCTATTCAATTTCATTTACTATCCCCCAAAGATACGCGGCTACACTATGCATTTGGGCCACGTAAATCGTAACAATGCTGTTGCAAACAAAAGTGCGCCGTTCAATCGGCTAATGGACGGGAAAGATACGCGCTTGTACACGTCTTATTGCCAATGTAGGTACGGTGAGAGTATTAACTGGTGATATACCGATTTATAGCTTTGATATCAGTGTATAACGATATTGGTAGTTGTATGTTTGTATGCCAAACGCCAAACACTAATTTCTCGTAAACTAAAAGTCTAAAAGTAAAAGTGATTTAAATTGTACTTAGGAACTTTCCTGGACGCGAGATGTATAATTTATACACTAGGGCTATAAATTAGATATAACGTTCTTTCTCAAAAAAAATAAAAATAAAGTTCGCCTTTCAATTGGCTAATGGACGGGAAAGATAAGCTTGTGCACGTCTTATTGCCAATGTATGGGGAGAGTATTAACTGGTAATAAATCGATTTATACCTTTGATATCAATGCAGATTGCGATGAAACGATACTGTTGATTGTTTGTTTTTCTTTTGTTTTATTTTAATTGTTTAGAGTAAAAGATGTATTTATAAGGAAAGTATAATATGGAATCTTCAATCAGGATGGTAAGGATGACTCTATAAGGAAGATAGAGTAGTTATAAAGAACAAGGTTCTCCACTTTAGTCTAAGTTGGAAACATTGCTAATTGACCACTGGAAACTAACTAACTTTTTCTCTTCTGAGTGAAATTTGACCTCAAAACTTTCTTTTAGGATTTCCACCCGAATTCTAAACATTTCTTGTTTAGTGGAAATCAACACCGCACACTCTGCGGTAAGTACAGGGAAACTAGTGTTTAGACATTCCGTTCCCTATTTTTCGACAAATCCTTGAGCCATTTCGTATTGAGTGGGTGATGTCAACGCCTCGCTTTGCTTAGTTATCAGAGCGAGGATATGAAAATATTAAGTGGAAATCGAACTCACGGGCGTCGCATTTACAGTCACACGCTCGTGCCGCTGTTCTACAAAGACCTCTGAATTTTCTGTATTTAGATGATATTAATAAAATTACCACGATTCCGTGTAACACCAGAGGAGCTACAGGTGTGTTGTCGGCCTTTAAGATGGAGATAGATCATTTAACCACGTGAGCAAAGCCGCATGTTTAAGTTTTTATAGTATTATTAGAAAACGTTTATAGAATTAATATTAATAAAATTTACATTGACATTTATCGCTTAATTCGGATTTTGTATACTCAACTAACAAAGCGGGAAGGCATATTGTGAACAAAAACTATTGTATATTCAAATTTGCATATTGCACCGAGATCCACTTGATAGAGCGTGTTACTCCGATCCAATGAACTTATGAAACTTTGCATTGTAAATGCCCTCATATTGAAGTAATTTAAATTTTTAACGCTCTTTTATTATATGGATATGTATATTAACGCCGTTGTATATGTAATCTTACATCGATAATAATATAACGAAGCTGAATGGTTTGTTTCATTGAACATGTTTACCTCAGGAACTTCGAGTACGCACTAGATTTTAGACTTTTATGGAGAAAGACTATAGATGTTACATCACGGTAACCCATTGTAATTATGGTCTGAGAGTCTATGTACATAAATGTAGCTTTTTCCTAACTTAGTCAGACAAAGGCGTTGAGTTCCACTTTTTATCGTACCTACATTTTATCGAAATGGATGGAAAGAAAAGAACAGTATTATTAAAAATATAAGAGATACTCTCCTCTCTATCCCTCCTCATTTCTGGCATGCTCTCGTAGCATATTTTAAACACGTCCTGTTGGATATTTTCAATGTTTTCATGTTAGTTAATAAATTGTAAAGGTTAGTTGTTTTATTAGTGTTAAATTGCTTTATTAGTTTTAAATATCTGTACTCGTAGGTGCTTTTCAAAATTAAACTTTCGAAAATTGAAGTTATATAAGTTGCGAATTCAGCTAAAAGTATTTGAATAATGCAGTATTTGAATAGAATTTGCTTAAATTTATTTAATTCTGAGTTTTTAACAAATTTTCCGCAGGTTGATTATTATTTTTAGAAGCAAAATTTTAATAATGTTGCTCTTTGAATAACAAATCTCTAAACCGCAGTTTCCCGGTGGAAAATGGGAATTATTTTCCTTTTCTGATAAGCAAAGCGCAGCGTTAAGTTCCGCCACTTCAAACGCAATGTCTTGAAAATTGGGCAGCAAGAAGATTACGAAAGTGTGAAGCTGCTGAAAATCACAGTTTTTTCTGTCCTTTCCTACTTCTCAATAAAAAAATCTAAGCATATATTTCTTTTATTTGGAAAACTAGTTACGTTATTTGACTTTGTATACGTTTTTAATCAATGTTTTAATCACGGTTCTAATCAACGCGGCGCTTCGATTGTGTTATTCAATGTTTTGTATAGAAGCGTCCTTGCGTTTCATTGCATTTTCCAGGCTGAAATTGTTTCTGCTTAATATGTACGTACCCGTATGTATTTATTCATGTATGTTTATTAGTTTAGCCTACCTAATAGAACCCAAAACAATGATTTTTAAACATTTTATCTCTTTGTCTGTTTAAAAATTTTAAAAATCATTGCTTTGGGTTCTATTACGTTAATAAAGGTTCCCAATAACATTTTTTTTAAATATCTTCCAAGTACGACCCTCTTATGATTTTATTATACAACGCACTTGTATTTATAACAGACTTGATGCGGTCAAACGCAAGCCTATTCCATATAAAAAAAAAAATAGATATAGATTAATAATAAGTAATTTTATTAATTATCAAACTAAAGTTTTTTTATCTTCACTCTTTATCCCGCATAAGACTGTTAGGCAGATAGAACCTGGTGCCAAGACAGTCCGTTACCAACTCTAAGCCCAACTTTAGAGACATTGTTTGCTGAAATGCAGAACTTAATTAAAACAGTAACAAAATGAAAATAATTCATTCCCCTTGTGGGGTCGAACCCACAACTATCGCTTTTGCAATCAGACGTTGTGTCGGCGCCCCACGACGGCCTCTTTTATATTATATCGATACTTAATTACGAGTACACGGCTGCTATATGTAAGTGATCCGAAAGCTATTTTTTAGTTCACCTTACTTTTTCCCTGAAAATTGCCAATTTAACGCCTTAGTGCAGAACATTACTAAATAGTCAGCACTTTCACGTTTCTATTTCACCATGCGACAGTATCAATACTTAATTGCAAGAACTGTCTATTTAACTAGTTTAGTTAGTTTTAACTGAAATGTTTAAAGCTACACTGCTGCTCTAAGTTGAATTTCCTTTTAAGAAAGTAAGGAAAATTTTTAATTAAAACTTATATTATTCATCTTAATGCAATTTTATTATTTCTTTGTAGTTTAAATATTTTACTAAATGGTGGAAAGAATTTAAATTACTTCATTTTAGTTTATATAATAATAATAATATATATCTTATACATATGTTTCTATATTTTTCGCGTTGGATTTACTAATTTAATTTATTAAAAGGTTCTTCTAGACATGTCAGTGTCGTCGGTACACTGTTATACGTACTTGTGAAGCAAAGTGAGTTCAGAAATAACTCCAAATCAATACTACTATAATATTAAGAAGTGTCTAGCT
>JAEBDU010000062.1:193423-290107 GCA_016802625.1 Heliconius numata | reverse complement strand
TTATATTTTTATTTCTATGTTAATTTAGTTCGATTGGTCTTTGGTTTTGAAAACGGTTGTGAACTTGGTTTTAAGTGTCATTTAATGTGTTAATGAGAATGTTGATATTTGAATGTAGCGGATTTGAATCTAGGACTCCAAGAGAATATAATTGTGTACGTAATGGGACTTTGTAGACTATTTTACGTAGATGTTGCAGCGGTGTAGTGGAGAAGTTTGTGGGTTGTAGGTTTAATCCCGAATAGTTGCCAAATGCATATAATAAATTTATAGAATTTATACAAGTCCACTACTAATTTATGATTTTATAAGGATCGCGTTCTATGGACATCGGTCCATTTTTCCATTTAAATAGACATTAGTAGTGATAAGACTAGTAAAAAGAGAGTCACAATCTCTCTCCACCCTCCATCCCTCCGACGCCGGGTGGTAACACTAGTATAATAAATAGACGCGATCCGCAACGAGTGATGAACAAATTTCATTTCGACAGATGTCCTGCGCTTGCGCTGCCTCAGGGCTGCCACTTTATTATGAATTGTGAATTTAAATGTTTTTTTTTATAGTTTACTTATTCAATTCAACTTTGCAATATGTGATAAAATCTAAGGAACTGAATTTGACCTAGTTATAATAATTGTATCGTCATGAAACTTGGCAGTTTATACGTGTCTTCTAGGCTCTAGTCGATACAACAAATATCAGAATAATAGAAATTATTTTACGACATTGAGTGCAGTAAGTAAACAATATGAAATAATTAACAATCTAAATACATTCCTTAATCAATATTAATCTATATATATAAAATCGAAAGGTCACTCACTCATCACGAAATCTCAGAAACTACAAGTGCTAGGAGTTTCAAATTTTGCACGGAGGTTATTTATAGGACGTAGGTACTCGCTAAGACGGGAATTTGCAATATTCGACTCCTAAGGGGTTGTTTTTGGGGTCAAAAGTTTGTATGAAACTTCGCTACCACAAGTGCTAGAAGTCTCAAATTTTGCACAGGGGTACTTTTTAAGACGTAGATGCTAATTAAGATTTGATCTTGCTAAATTCAACCCCTAAACGTGTGCTTTTGGGATTAATAGTTTATATGAAATTTCGTTATTACAAGTGCCAGGAGTCATAAATTTGGCATGGGCGTTACTGATAGAACGCATTTGCTTAATAAGAAGGGAATTTACAATATTCAACTCCTAAGGGGTTGGTTTTGAAGTTGATAATTTGTACGAAACTTTGTAACTACAAATGCTAGGAGTCTCAAATTTTGCATGGACGTCACTTATAGGACGTAGGTACTCATGGAGAAAGAAATTAATAATAACATAGTTAACGCAGGCAAAGCCGCGGGCGGGCCGCTAGTATGATTATAAAGATGATGAGATGATATTTCCATGGTAGTAAACCAATAACCTTTATAGAGCGACAACCCTAAGCCCCCGAAAGCATCTATTTAACCTCAGTACGAAGTTTTTGTGTCAAGTTTTTATTTAACTTACCGTCTACTAATATTATGCTTATGTTACCATTTTTTCCATCCCGGCACCAGCGTGTTTGATGATTAAAAAAAATTCGGTTTTGACATAAGCTATAAAAAAAAATGTTTTTTCCCCCGCCGTCGCATATGGCGGCGCGTGCTACGAGCACATTGCGTCAACTTTTTCTGCATCCTTATTTAATCTATACATAAGCTTATTTTTTTAATATCTTTTTCTCTTTTTTTTCTTTTTCTATACTATAGAAGATACCGTCATTGTTTATGGGCTATGAAATAGTAATCATGGTATAAAACGTTTTATTGTTAGTTTTGTCTGCGGCGCGGCGCGGGCGGCGTATGTAGACGGCGTTTTTATTGACGTCGTTAAACTTTTTTTTTTGGGTTGAAACTCTAAATTTTGAAGTTTTCGGTGTATTATATTGTTATTTAATTATAAGCTTATTATAAACTAGCGATTTCTTGCGGCTTCGTACCAATGCCAAAAAATTGAACGAGTACTTCATGAGTGTTTAACCAAACAAACTGTTCAGATTTATTTATATAACATAGGATAAATGCAAAAACTTATTTAGTATTGTATATTTAACTTTTTTATATGGAAAATAACATATTTTAATTCAAAATATTCACGGATCAGATCAGATTCTGTCTCAACACCTAGATCAAATTGCACAAAAAATAAAACAGCTTCGGGCTTTGGTAATTCGAGGTCGGAACTCAACGCCGCGCTTTATTTGCGCGACAGAACAGTACGGGGAGTTCTCTCTCTCTCTCTCTCTCACACTCTAAGTAACTCATATTATTTTCTTAATTTATGTCCATAAATTATACAATGAGCTGGTTTGATGTGCGGTTTCTAAACTATTATATCATTTTAAAGTCATAAAAACGTGTTAAAATATCAATAGTGTTGAGAACGTATTTAAAATGACTTAACGTTAATTAATTAGTTTGGAAGGGTTGGTTTTTTATAAACATTTACTTAAGGGAGGCTTCAGATTGTGTTAGAAATTTAATTATTTTATTTTATTACTGTTATAATATAAGGTATTTTTATAAATAGTCTCCAACAAAGTTAAGGCAATCGTGTTGTGAGTTCGATTCCCACCAAGGGAAAAACTATCTTCAATTTCCCGCTTTAGTAAGATAAAATGTTCCAATACTCCAGGTATGAGGACGGAAAGAAGAGAAACGGTGTGTCTGAAATCTATGTTCACTCTGTCTAAATGCGGAGAAGGTGTGGATCTTGAAACATAGCTTTTACCTAGGCTGAACTTTAAATCTAGTTCTTAGTTGAGATATACACTTTGTATCGATAATAAACTAAGAAATAAATATTCAATGAAGCAAGCACATTTGAATTTTCAAATTACATAAATAAGTAGTGTCAATCCTAGGAAGGGGAGAAGGAAATAAAGCTACCACCAGCGCTCGGCGATAAATTCAATATGTGCTTAATTTTTTTTTTAAATAAATGTAATTATATTTTCCCATACTATTTTTCGCACTGAACATCACCACTTTTAATTTTACCTTTATTTTTTATTAAATGTATTTCAATGCTATTATCTGTGCACCAGGATTTGAATGTTCTTATTATCAACAAATTAAACCTTGAAACGTTTTAAGTCGATTTAAAACGATTAAAATAACACAAATTATCTATAATTCAATACAGGATGTAAAAAGCTGTAATCTAAGAAAAAAAATTGGTTTTGACGATTAATTGTTTAAAGAAACTATCGAGAACGGAGTGTCTTAACACTCGATTCCCTCTGCCTACCCTGCTGTATGCGCGATACAGCGTGAAGCTGAAAAATAGAAAAAATGTACCTATATTCATGTGTGTGGTATATACCTAGCTCATCACACAGCAGGTGTCTTAATTTGAATATCGAAAAAATGACGCGGTAATACATTTTTTGTCAAAAAACTAAGCTTATTCGAGCCCTTACAATAAGTAAAGTTTTTGTTAAAGCTTCGGAAAAAGTTATCGGCATCGGTTGGTTGCTAACCGACTTTCAAAAACTTTAGTTCTAGTTTATTTATATATATTTCTTATGAGACACAAGGAATATTATGATAAAATATTGATGTCGATGGTTGTCAGTTCGATTTCTATTCGAGGAAGGGACTATATTTAAATAATTTTCATTTCTTTATTGCATTTCCAAAATTGGGCGGAAAATGGTTGCTATATGCGGAACATGCTCAAGGCTGCAATGATGATGATTGATGTATTATTAAAGCAAAAGTCAACGCCGCGATTTATCTTGTTACAATTTCTCCAAGCGGGAATCGAACCCACGACCGTTGCGTTTACAATCAGAGACGCTGTGCCATTGAGACTTCTTAGTTTATAGTAAGCACAAATAATATAGTATTTATTTATAATTATATTAGGATTCATTTCCAGAGTTATTTATAACACAATGATTTACACATTTGTGTGTGAATGAATGGTTCTTTGGTGTTTATGCGTTCTTAGAACTAAATATAGCGGCCATTCATGAAATGGTCGACTTTCATTGATGAGTGCGTCGGTTTTGTGCTGTCTGATAGAGCCTTTATAGTGTGTGAAACTGTGGAATGTTAGTGTTTTGAGTGGTGTTAGTGTTGTGTTAGTGTGAAATGTAGATATTTTTAGTATGTTTATTGAAGAATTTAGTTTTCCGATTAAAAGGAAGTGCGATTAAAAGAATTTCTTATAATAATAATTGTGAATACTATCTAAATTAACTTTAAGAATTATTGTTTAGTAATTGTTGCTTTTAATTTTTTTAAATAATACAATCGGAGGACAAAAGAGATTACTGTGCGTAATAAAATAAGCGACACGTAGGCGACGTGACGCGTGACGCGTGATGCGGCACTGCACTGCCTGGTGCCTACAACTCCTACAATACACTTTACGACACACATTTATTTCTCTGAACTCGCTACCTGTTCCGTTCTCACGGCGGAACGCATTAAAAAAAATCAAAGAACAAAAATTATTTTCACACCTTAGTTGGAGCTCGGAGGTTTTCGAGATTTTATTGTGTATGTATGTATCATGTTTATGTTGTATAATCACACAACTTTCTTTAGTTTGCTCTCGTTTGTGTTGCCTAGCGACACCTGTTGGTGGAATGAGAAACTAACGAGCCAACGCCATCTATTGACAAAAGAGAAAAAGCCTTGAAGAAGTGACATCTAGCGATCACTCGACGAATAGCAATTGACAAGTATAGCGACGCCTATTGTTGGAGTGAGATACTTTTTAAGCTGTAACAGCGCCATCTATTGTAATCATACTCATGAAGGTGGTCAGTACAATTTTTCGATAATAGATGTCAATCAATCATTGTTTTATAAAATAAAAATGTTATTACAATAAAGAAAATATGTTAAGTATTATCTATAAGTACTTAGTGTAAGTTATATTCGGTCATAAATAAGATATCAAGACGAGCATTGAATATATCAATTCCAGAGCTGATGTAACATATCAGATAGGTGAAAGGAATCTAGCGTTAAGTCACCGTTCCCCACTCTCTGCCCAATTTTTGAGACCTTGCATGCCAAGTAACGTAACTTAACGACGCGCTGTGCCTCCAAATAAATACTTCATTTCCTCAAGTGATGGTCGAACCTACAACCAGTGGTGTTTACAATCACATTTTGTTGCATTTGTTGTAAAATATTAATAATTCCTCCGAGCGGTGATTATTAGCCTTTAACTATGGACGTGAATTTTTTATAACACACATATGGACGTCGGGTCTGTCAGACCAGTGTATTTATTGGTCATATTCCGTATCTTTTTTAAAGGAAGAAGACAATTTTATGTTTTAGTTTACATGAATAGCTTCAAATCAAACAAAATCAATATAAATAAAATCGCTTTTTATTAAATTTTACGCATCACAACGATTTAAGTAACTTAGAGTCACAATTTCAGTCTTTCGCTATATGGGATGACTCTTAAGAAAATAATACTATAAAAAACAGACAGATAATAAAATAAATATTTTTTTAGTAAAATATAAAGTCTAACAATTAAAAAAAATAAAGAAATTACATCTTATGTTATAACATAAAAATTTTGACAACACCTCAAGATAAGGTACTATTGAACATCGATACACAATGGCTTTCAACATTGTTGGCTAACAGGACGATTGCAGTCAACATAAGTATGTGTTGTCGTTCTATTTATCTTTTGGGGGCAAAGTGTACATGTCTTCCAAGAACCCAAAACTATTTTTTTAGCTTCATGTTCAATAAATGATAGATCAGATCACGAAACGCGAGTCAAAGTCGTTCTCAATTTTTAGAGTAGTTTAGCATACGAAATGCGTCTTTTTATTTGATAAAGTGCTATTTTTTTTAAAAATATCGTCCTCCAATTCTTTTGTTTGATGTTGATTATAAAGTACCGATATTTTTGTCCTTGACGTGCTTGGTCGATAATTTTTTTCCATTTTATCATAAAAACTAAAAAAATTGAATCTTTTTTTAGATAAATAATATTTATATTACTAAAATATATAACAAACAGTGCAAAATAATATATGATATATAACAATAAAAACATTTGAATACAAATAATACAATAAAAATATTAAAGTATATTTTGTAATATTATAAAAATATATGGAGTTTTGAAATCATTCATGTATGGGAAACATGGACGTCGGGTCTGACAGACCCAGGCCCCGTTTAGAAAGTTAAATACTCACGTGTTTTGAACCCAGAGACTCAACCACTGCTATCTACATTCATTTTGTCATTAATACGAAAGGTACTGAGCGACTCAGTGGCGGAGGTCCCCGAGAAGTGGCTGATTTGTAGAACTCGTAGAACCAGATGGGTCTGTCAGACCCGACGTCCATACTTAAAGGTTAGAAAAAACTATATGCTAGCTAAGGTTATATTTTCACGATTTATTTTGTACAACAAAAGTATATAAACACATATTTCCCAAGTTCATCCCTTATTTCACATTCCCTGAGCTATAAATCTCGTACAAGTGAACATCTGGCGTCGACGCGTTCATTGCGTTAGATAAATCACGCGACGACAGATGGCGACACAAGTTCCGTAATATCTCTTTGCTGAACAGTGTTTACGGAAATACCTTCAAAAGTTATTCTATTTCTTTTATAATTTATAGCTAAGTTGTATATTTATTATGGTAGCGGATGTCGAGATCTGGATTTGTAATTATATGATTTCAGCGTTTTTGAAACATTGTTCCACAATTGGGAAACAAATATTGTTTTTTTTTTAAAATGCATAATAATTGATGGAATTGGGACGGTGTATATAATTTATTTTTAAAATATTTTTCTTAGTAAATTATTCTACGACATTTTTATACGTTACCTAAAACAAAATATGGTTTTGTTTTTAGTGATTTTTGATAGACGCTCTCTAGTTACCTAGTAAAATGAGCTGCAGTGGAAAAAAATGTACTTTTAATAAACAAAAATAACAAATTTATCAATGTGAAACTGAAAAAAAAGTTTTCTGTGAAAGTAAAAATTAGAACAAGTTTCATATTTTTACATGTCTAACCTACATCTAAAAACATTAAAGGGGGGTGTAAATTTCTACAGCTTTTAGTCAATAGGTACGTGTCTGATGCAAGAGAGAGCGCGTGGTCTCTGTGGACAATGACGGCCACACGAGTCACTCTATATATACTCTTCTATATGAACCAGAAATAAATTTGTAGAAGTTTCAGTTTCGTTTAAGTAAGAAATATATTTTTGAGTACCCTTGGTAACTAAATCTAAATAGAATTGATTGTGGCTATACCTATATACGAGATTTATTTTATAATTTAAAAAACCCGACGACCTCAAAATTATGATTACCACTTCAAACTTGTACAATAATGTTAAACATAAGAACGACTTCAATACAAAATAAATATAATTTGAAGTAATCTAATAGCAACCCTTACAGAAGTATAGGGGTTGTTTTAATACATTAATGGCGCCCTAAACAAACACACGGCAGGAGTACGCACCTGCACTTTACGCGACTGTTTCTCTTTGAATTGATGAGCCTTGTCTTCTACTTTCCAGACATTGTTGAAAATACAGTGTAGCTTTCTATATATACTTATTTAATAAGGTGGAAATTAATATATTTTAAACTAGTATTCCGCTTGCGGCTTCGCATAGGTCACAAATTATATTTTTACGTCGTCGTCGTTGTTCATAGTCACCAGTACAGATCGTCAAAATATAAACTTTTAAAATTGCTCTCTAATCGCGAGTGAATTTACAACTATCGCGTTTACAAATACTTTACAATTGCGCCAATACGATAATTTAATCTATAAATTCTATACTAATATTATGCAGCGGAAGAGTTTGTTGGGTTGACCGCGCTAATCTCAAGAATGGTTCGAATTGTTAAATTCGTTTTGTGGTAGATAATTGTACATTTGAGGACAGTAGTTGCGTACGGTCACAAGCGTGTAACTAATATGCGACAGTAATGGGTTCGACTCCCCAAAAAGTGAGGAACGGAAGTGTCTTAGTGGGCGTGAAGTGCCTTAACACTAATTTCTCAGGGAACTTGGGAAACTATTGTTGTTTTCTGTTATTTGCGGAATGCAGCTTGAAGCTAAAAAATAGGAATAAATACTTTTAAGTTAAGTCAAAAACTAAAAAGCCTGGATCAAAGTAAGTTGGGTGATTAAAGAAATGAGTGCACTTCAACTTAGAGCATTCTATTATCAAATTATGAAATATAGAGGCTTTTTACTAATGTAGTAATTTTTACTTGAAAACCATGTTTTTTATGTAAAAGTTTAAATATTTTGAGCATTTTATAGTGGTCATACAATTATTAGTGCATAAGTTCTGGCTTTTCAGACATGGTCTACTCCAAATAGATTACATTAAATAAAAATCTATATTTAGAGAAATATACGTACAACTCTACGACTATTTCTACTACATTCTACTGACTATTTCTGGGTGACTGACTGACAACGCATAGACGAAACTACTAGGGCGTGACTACGAATGGTGCAGTAAGAAACGGTTTCTAGAAATTTCCTTCCTCTCTCCAATTTACGTCATAAAGTACACTCAAATGAAGGTTCCATTTTCTGCCTGCTAACGACGTGTGGTTCGATATATTTGTAGTTAAACAGGCATATTGGGTGGCAGACCGGAACGCTTCATATATTAGACCAAGACCAAGGAAACCAAAAAATATCCAAAATATAATCGATTCAAATAAGATTGAACAAATAATCTCGCACAATCACAGTCGATTATCGTCGTGGGTTCGATTCTTAATCGAGAGAATGAATTATTTTAGAAAACAAGATTCGACATCCGATGCCCAATTTCAAAAATTATAACCAAAACAAAATGATAATCGAAGTCACTACCTCTATTTTAGAAATCAGCTAACTGCTTAGCAACAGGCAAGAGAAAGAAATATTTGAGAGAACCTGCTAGGGTTGTTCCGCCACATTACACAGTAATTATAACGGCGATCATAACAAGCATTGGACTAGAAAATTGTCGGTTTGGAATCTTTCGCGGAATTGCCTTCATTTGAGTGAAGGGGAGGTTTTAGTGGTTTCTTAATTAAAAGCTTGTCCTTATTTCTCTATTTCTTTTATACAATTTCTCGCAGCGTTGAATTCCGCTACTTGACATTTTGCATAAATGTTTATTGAAAACAGATAGAAATCGAAAGAAAATCAAACATTACTCCGTGGAATTTTAATTCACTAGTATAGGGTTAAGTGAGCTTAAGACTTGCAACGAGCTACAATTATATTTTCTTTCATTTTCAATGAAATATAAAATTTAATTAAATATTTTTTTTATTATCTACCCCACTGTGTGCGAGATACAGTGTGAAGCTGATTTAATATTTTATTTACACTACTCAAATTACTAATAACATTACTAAATGTTTTAATTATTTTTTAATATTTTCTTTTAAAAAAATTGAAAATGTTAAGAAATACATGTTGTATTTATTTTTTTAAAGCTTAAAATAACATTATAATTAAAAATTAAAAAGATTAAACAAATCTTGATTAAAATTGACAATAACATTTAAAAATCTCGCGTTAAGTACAAAAAGAAAATTAAAGTCGAGGGGGAACTTATAAAAATACAGTCATTAAAAAATTTAAACAGATCAGCGTTTTGGAGGAAAAACTTTGTCAATTAGGGAGAATGAATCGTTAGTATCGACGCGGGAATGTGACAGACATAAGACAAGATTGTCGGTATAAAAGTAAAAGCACCTTCACGCCATTTCCTGCAAATCAGTGTACGTAATATATTGCGTGTTGAGTGGCGGAATTCAATGCTGGTCTTTTGCCTTGGTCCCAGAGCCAAGAAATGAAAATATTGATAAATAGTAATTCATTTCCCCCGAGTGGGGCTTCGACCGCCATATATAATAGAAATAAAAAGATTTTTTTTAGAAGCATACTTTGTTAAAACGATCTTAAGACAGTACTGTCGCAACTCTGTGCAGTCAGCGTTCACTAATTGTTACTTTCCGAAAGTTTCATTACCGTCCTCTGGAGATACTTCTGGAGTAGAAGGGGCGAGGGACCAATCCATTTGTATCTTTACAAATTAAAAGAAGATCTTACACTGACGGTTTTATGTATTATCATTTATATATAAAATGTACATACTCTATTAATATTTATGCAATAATAAGTAAAAAGTTAATGATATTGAAATATATTTGTTAAAAAATAATTAGGTAATTTATATATGAAACATTTTTTACTTGTCTAGCAAATTTTCACATATTGAATGTGACAGACAGAAACAGCTTATATAGCATAAGATAAGATCGAAAGTTTATATTTACACAAAGATAAAATGTAAATATGGGAATAAATAAGTAATCCCTCGTACAAAATAGTACGATCTAATTAAGTAATCCCTCTAAAACCTCAATAACGTTAAAAAATAAAATAACAAAGACATACATACATACATATATGTATACATAACATTTCCTATACCAATAAAGCAATAATTCAAACGCTCTCAACAACATAACAAGTAGTCAGTAGCACCGCGTGGAGGGTTCCATGATTTATTTCTAGTGGAAATTAAAAAGCTTCGGCCGTTCATAGTCACTTAAAACGGTTACGTTAAAATACTCCGGCCTTCCTTTAAACGCCCAATTTTATTGTGTTTTAGACAAACCGTGTTCCTGAAAATAATTAATTACTCGACCGGGAATCGAACTCAAAACTCGAGTTTATGCACCTGAACCTAAGTCTATATGGTCTATCATATGGCTGATTTTATCGATGAAAAAATATAAAACACTCTTTTCGTTTAAAAGAAATAAGCAAAACGAGCGAGCTTTAGACAAAAGCTAATTTTATTTACATAAAGATAAACAAAAGTATTAACATCTGCATCTAACGAATGGCGGGATTAGCTCGGCGAAGGAATGAAGCAATTTTTATACTTCACTTGTACTATTATTTATATTTGTACGAGTATTGTGCAGGAAGGAGGGTGTTGCGGGATTGGAATTAGGGGCTTTTTTATTTGTTGCTCTTTTTTTCTATCGTTCTTTCAGATTTTAAGGAAGAATATTGGTGCTTCTTTTATGTAATAGTTAAAATAGGCTTCTGGATGCTCGAACTTATTAGAGTAAGCAGAAGGAACCTAGTGTTAAAACACTTCATTGCATAGTGAGTATTGAGTAATGTAACTCTCTTGTCTTTTTTCCATTTCCTGAAGAGAGAATTGAACCTAAATCTGTACAGTATCAGCAGTGTGTGCCGGAGGCCTGAGTAGTGTGGGAAGTGGATAAAGAGGAAAAAAAGGCGAACAGCGACAGTTAGCGTCAAGTCGTAAAACATTTAAATGATCTTATTAGACGATTAGAGGAACTGCGAGCCTGAGCCTGTTCTTACGGAACTTTGTCGTTAGCTTTTTATGAAAGCTGATTGCTTCGCGGAACTATGATTATCTACTATATATTATGATTTTATTTGTATATACGTATGTATCTATATGTGAAAACGGATGTTATTTCTTTATATAAATTTATTATTATTAGTGTGCTATTACAAAATTTATATGTGTACTTCATTTCCTACAAAATAAATGTATAAATCGGAAATTTAAGTTTACCAAATTCTGTAAGTGGAAATTCTCGTTAATACAATCCTGAAATTAGTTCAATGGTCGAGTCCAACTCAAAATTGCTAAATAAATATATAACTTCATGTAAAATGATTCGACTTACCCTGTCACAAGGCGCGGGCGCGTGCAGCTGCCTCGCCTGCCCTCTGCCCAGCGCCTCCCTCTTCCGCTGTGCGCTGAACAGCCGTAGTTCCTTACGTTCCTCATCAGAAAGAGCGTGGCAGTAACGAACCTGGAATATAATGATGGTTTTTATTTTTTTGTCTCGAAATGTTTAAGTTCATGGATTATTCCTGTCTAACCTGCTGGCTAGTTTTATATATAGACAGTAATACATAAAACTTTAAGTGTAACATGTTCCTTTAATTTGTAAGGGGAGGACGGAGTGTCTTGACTGACATTCCGCTCCATTTACTAGTCATTGACATAATCCATGTTACTACATTTATGTGTTTATTTCCTCAGTTTTTTAATGCAATATTTTTTATTAAATCTTACCTCATTATCTTGAGGTGGCAGTTGCTGTAACAGCTGCTTTAGCCGATACCTCTCTCCAACGCTGTTCACATACGGCACCTTGTCCTCGGGCAGCGCTGAGAAGTAGAGATGGACCTGAAACAGTTTATTATATACTCATTAATTTAGTAGAAACATTATTTTAGTTGAGGCCATTTGTGGCGTAGGGTCACAAGCGTGTGACTGTAAACTGTGTTGTGGGTTTGATTCCCACTTGAGGAATACCGCCACCCAACACGCAATGCTTCGATAATGCAGGGAAAAGTGTGGAACGAAAGTGTTTTAATGGGAACGGAGTGTCTTAACGTTAGCTTCCCAGGCTCCCTCTGTCTACCTGGCTATATGTGCATGAAGCTGAAAATAAATTGTATAAAACTATTCAGTAGTAGTGGATACTTGTAACAACAATGAACCACTATTTTAAACTAAATGCTTTCATGCATCTCAACGTTTCAATTTGAATCTGAACTTCAATTTGACAATTCAATTTTAAGCGACTTTGCAGTTAAAACTTGCATAAAACTGATGCGATTTTAAAATCGTAAACTTCCGTTACTGTACTTAACCTCTTCCGTTATTGAATGACGGCCTCACATAGTACGCATACGCGAAACTATTGCCCATAAAAATGTGTAAATTGACTTTTGATGGTCCTTGGGAAGTCGAGAGGAGCACTAAAAGAAGATTTCTCGAAATTCCAACGGAAATGAATAAAAACGGGTTTTGTCGTTACATAGTATACGTAAATGAAGTTGCCAGCTAAAATACGTTTTTATAATATAGTTTTCATAATTTTATTTTACCTTCGTCTAAATTCAAACCGAGGTGTAGAGTTCCGCTAATTTATGCACAATGTTTCCTAAATTAGGCTGTAATTAAAAAGTAAACGTCTACGACCTATGTGTGTTACAGAAGGGGTACAGGTACGTTGCCGTCCTTTAAGGTGCAGGCACACGCACCCTTTGAAGGTACCCACCTCGAAACACTGCCGCAGTTAGTCCTATCCCGTTTATCCTGCTATGCGGGAAAAAGCGTGAAACTATCTAAGTATAAAAAGTGTACATCAACATTAAGAATTTTAAGCGCACTTGACCATATTTATAAAATTACACCAAAACGCAGGTTGCTCGTTGAATACTAATACTTGTAATGTTGCCCAATCATCAAGCAACCTGCGCATTTTATTCCAGACCATTGTGTTCAAGCAAATTGCCTTATTACAGAATATAGAAGGGGGTTTCATCATTGCTTAATATTCTTTTTTAATTTTCGAAATTCTTACGAGAAAGGGACAAAACGATTCGATCTTTCCGACCGATATTTTTCTTTTTAGACCTTAAAATTCAAGCAAACGAAGTTGCGGGTGATGTCTAGTATAGTTGTATAATATAATCCAATGCTTAGGTAAAGACACTATCATCGCACAGAGCTACAAGCGTAAGGTTCTAAACGCGACAGTTGTGTATTTGATTCCAACTTGGAAGGAATGAAATAAAAAATGGCAGTAAGTGGGAAATGTGAAATGTTTTCTTAATGAGGAACAAAGTGTCTTAACACTAGGTTCCCAGGTTCCCTCTTCCCTGCTATGTACGGGATACAGCTCACAAAAATATAACTTGTAGGCATGTCTTACAGATCCCTTACATTTGTAAGCCAAGATGTAATGAAAACGTACATTTCTATTAAGACCTCCGTTATGCTTCTTATAATGAAACCAGCTAATGAAAATCGTACGTGCTATGAAAGAATAATTTTTCACGGTCTTATTTATTCCATATAATATTATGATTATTTTGATATTCCTTTATGCCTTTTTTGGACAATATTATTCAATATGAAAAAGTAATTAGAGGTTGTCGTGGCGTAATAGCACAGTAAATACGACAGTTGTGAGTTCGATTCCAATTTGGAAGAAAGAACTATTTTCATTTCCTTGAAAGTTCCGCGGCGTTGAGTTCTGCAACTCAACGTGCAATGTCTTGAAAGTTTGAGAACAGAGAGTCTTTACACAACCGTCATAAGCTACAACTATCGTATTCACAGACAGGTACTGTCCCTTATAGCAATAATAAAAGTTATTTAATACTATTATTAATCTAATAGCACCCGACGTAGAAATGAACATTATATATCGTCTTACCTTCTAATGAAGACGGCTAATGAAATAAATACGTGCTTGGTTTATTGACGCTGTTGCTCCCCGGCGTGGCGGGTAATACTCTCAAATTGTTCGCAATTATATTTAATAGTATTTGTTTAGGTATTATATTTTTAGCGTCATGTTTTTTCCTGCCTGTACTAGGGTAGGAATATAAAATTTAATTATAAAACACTTCATTGTTCAACTCCTGTCTGATTTCAAGACATTGTATCTTGGTGGTAGAAGTGGAACTTGGCGTCGAAAAATGGGAATCGAACCCACAACTATTGCGTTTATAGTTGCTCTACCCTCCCTTCTTCGCACAATAATTATACAAACGATATTATTGGCTATAATATTATTTGTATTATTAATATAATTCACAGGTACATCGGGGGTACGTTAGAAAACTTGTATTGTTTTATGTCTTAATTTATTTTAATGAGACTGTCGATGCTAATTATTTTTTGAATATCTAAATCGACAAAAAAGCTCTAGTAGCTTCCATGCGACGTGTACATATTTTTTTTGTTTAATTGCGATTAAATTTGTAACAGACCTCGGTCAAATACTTTAGCAATTTTTAAATAATCAATAAAAACATAAAATATTAATTTACTTACGACTCAAATTTTTTGTAGGTAGGTACATATTAGTTTAACAACCTAATTATTAAGATTATCATATAAAATTGTGTTTTTTATTATTTATTTATTTAAACAACGCCATTTGATCGTCCCGCCATTACAAAAACCAACGGTTTAATAAAGATTAAATAACACAAATATATACAAAGATTCCCCTAGTTATAAATTAAACATTATCCAGGGTCTCAGTCTACCATATTCCATACTATATCTAGATATTGTAGAAGAACTAGAATAGTACCGTGCGCGTCGCTATATCAATTAGTTTACGTTTTTTGTTGGACAAGGTGTGGCTTTAATAAATCAACGTATTGAGAGTCTACTTTAAAGGCATCCGAGTCAAGTCGTTGATCCATGGTTTATTCATGAAGGTAAATAGTAGACAATATAAGGGTTTCTATATAACAAATGGTCTGTGTCTTACTAGTTATTTATTTACTTTATTATTATTTTATTATTATTATTCCTCTTTTATTTATTATTAGATCTATGTTATAAAAGCAAAGAATTTCGTGTAACTTTAACTATTAAATAAATGGTAGAGTTTAGGATTAAAAATATTTTGTAATATTTATACTTCAATGTCTTTATATTTCATAAAATATAAAAATTTACAAATTCCTGTGGATATGGTAACAACGTTTGTTCATAAAAAATTGTAAAAAAAATATTATTCAGCACGGCAGGCAGTTCCATTACCAACGAAAGCTGTCGAAGTTGTCCAAAAGTTTCGTGAGTCATTTCGCAATATCTCTAATTATATTATTCACTGTAATTTCTTAAAGAAGGGAGCGCTCGGGGAGACATTTTAATTTTTTGCTCCACTGCCCCCGGATCTCGAGCTTTAAGCTTTTACTTTATTTTTACCTTAATTATAACCACTCGAGAATTTGCATTTAAGATGCTTCAATATTTATTCAAAACGCCTAATTTTTGCCATTTGTTATTTAAGATTTGTTGGTAATGTTTGTGTTAAGTTAATAAGACTATAGGCTTTAAGAACTTTCTTTACGTCGGATGTTTCTAAATACATTTTTTTTAGGTTCATCCTATATCTCACCTATAGTAGGCAGAGGGAACCTTCTATATTGAATGTTGAGAACTCAACGTCCCGACAATGTGCTGTATAAATTGAGAACGGGTAAAAGAAAATAATTTATTTTCCCAAGTAAGAATGGAATCTACGACCGTCGCCCTTACAGACAGGTAAATCATAGTTTTATTTTAATGTTATTGGAGATTAATTACAATTTTTACAATTTTTAATTACAATAAAAGCTGCTTACATACAGTTTGGTTCCACGATACATAGTAAATTTAATTTTTTTTTCAGCTTCATGAGTGTCAGGAAACTCCGTCCTCCACTTAAAATCAAAATTGAAGACATAGGAAGTTGTTGGTGGAATAGAGCAACGAGCTTTGTTTTTTGAGAACGAGTAAATGAAAATAACTCTTTTCTCTGAATATAGATAGTATCTACAATCATTCCGTTTAGAAGCTTGGCTATAGGTATATTCTACATATTTTAACTAAAGAGTCTTCCTACTTACCTTTTGTTTAATACCTAGAATATCTAGCCCTACATTTTCTAGGATATTCTAAAACGGCCATTGTTTCAGCGAGCTATACAACCTATTGTTACGTTAGAGTTTGCTTACTTTCGATCGTCATTGTCATATGGCGTATTGTGTGCTTAGAAAGTAATACAAATACATATGAATGTATACGTATATAAATATGTTATTTTAGACAGGCAAGAGTAAGCAAAGGGAATCTAGTGTTACGACACTCCATTCTGCTGTTACCAATTTTTGAGATATTATGTGCTGAGAGGAAACCTAATACCTTTGTCCATCAAAGCGAGGAACTTAAAAATATTATAATTATTCCTCAATTAGGATCGAACCCACAATCATTGCGCTTACAGTCTAAGAGTCCATATGCCACTGCATGTCGTCCGCCCCGATTAATTAAAATAATTTTATTTGACATGACTTATAAGATAAAACGGCGGCGTTTAGTTCTATCTAGCACGGGCATTGATGAAGTATCTTGAAATTAGGTCCCATACAAATGGCGTGTGTCGCTAATAAAGAATTACTGATATTAGCTGACAAACATTACGGGTCCTTTTTGTATAAATTAAGATTAACCATTGCCCTCGCGGCGGAACAGCAGAACAGTGTCTCACCGTACACGCGACGGTTGTGAGTTCAATTCCCATTCGGGAGAATAAATTTATTTAAATTTATTCGTTTGGTAACAAGACAATACGCGTCGTTGAATCTCTCTATGGATGAAGTGTCTTAACACTAGGTTCTGTTTACCCTGTTATGCGGGATAACACCCTTTTTTTGTAATATTGTTTAATACACTTCTACATTATACTGCTACATATTTTTTTATTAAAACTAATAAGTATAAGAATTTCGTGTCATTATTAAACAGATATGTAGTTAATAAATAAAAAAATGAGAGTACAACCGGTCCAATTGTGTTGTAACAAAAACTAAGAGAACCAGTATTAATTACTATAGACGTCACATATATTACATTTTCATCGACCAGTTGATAATGCTAAAATAAATTAAATAAAGCTGTATAGTAAATTTTAACTTCAAGTCTGAGCTTCTTTGATCTTTTTTATAGTCCATTGAGTTACATGGCCTATAAGATAGATATTTTATTAGGTTGTCTTGTAAGTTGGTAAAAAATGTAAGAAAATGTGTTTCAGCCACTAGTAATAAATAATTATATCATCATGAAAGTGCTCCGTCAACCGTCGTATATTAATATGGTATCATCGAGCTGGTCTGATGGTGGAGTCAAGAATTGAATGGGGGTAATCTTCAAATATTGCTAGTAGACAATTCGACTTTAGGCCCATATAATTTATAGCTCTGATCACTTTCTATATGCCTATTGGTATAGAAAAAATCTGTTTTTATTTTATTTTTCCATGGAACTAATTTGTAATTTTTTTTTAATACGAGTACACTGACTAAATCAAAATAAAAAATCAATAAAATATATAGCCAAAAAAACTGTTTACATCCCACAAACATATCTCAAAGGTGTATAAAAAGAAAACCAAAATCTTTTAGTACAATCATTTAGTTCTTAAAGCAGGCATAATACGCTTGAGCAATGACAATAAAACAAAATGCCTGGTTAATGGAGAGATAAAGCGAAGGCGGCAGATTCTTATCTGTCCAAGACGACGGCTATTAAAGAAATAGCCTGAACACATGTTTACAATACAATTGTTCTATGTACAATAGTCCAGCCATTAGTCCAACAGGAGAGTTGGATGGCCGATGGACAATTTAAGATAATTAATATCTATGTATATTATATACATAGATACATAGATATATAATATATCTATGTATAATATAACACTCTTTCGATACTGCTTGACAGATACCGCACAGAGTAACTTGGACTTAGAAACGTTGATATTTGGCAAGTAGGTAGGGAGTGTAGGGGAGCACTTAAAGAAGATTTTTGCATTTTTTTACAGGAACGAAAAAAAAACAATATTTTCCATTTTACGATTTTACGATTTAGACATTGAGCATATATATTTATTTAATTTGTTTTTGATATTTGGAAATAACATAATTATTGTTTTTGTTTGTTTGTATTTTGTGCTTGTCGAGTGGAGTGGAGTCAACGCTGCGCAAATAATTTTCATTTTCATAATCGATTTAGCATAGTAAAGATTTTGATTTTAAAGCATATATTATGTTTTTATCGTAAAGGCTTCTGCTTGTACAATTTCCAGTATGCAGCTGACAGCGTTTATTAAGATGCGTTTACAGAACCGTATGGCATCTTTATGGATATACCTAAATTGAAATTGTAATGCGAAATTAAAAAGGGTTATACATAACATAATATATACAAACAGCTATTTAAAATACCTGTTCTGGCCTCAAGCCCGGTGGCACCCACGTATATTCTTCCAATGCGCAGCCTGAATCGTCGTCACTTTGCGAATGTCTGTGAGGATCACCAGGCTTCATCAACCTTTCAGCGTGTTCCAACAACCCCCGAAGTTTTCCTTGGGGCACAGGATGTGGGGACAGAGACATTGCTGACTGGGGTGATTGTGGGGAATGGTAACTTTGACCAGGCTGGTTTAATTGTGAAACACTATGACTGTGGAGGAGATTGAACTCTTGATATGGTTGACTTCTCCGAAAATTTGGGTAGGAATAAGGGTGAGGGGAATTTGAGGTACTTGGTATTGAAGATCCACTGTGGCTGGGTTGTGGTGAAGGTAGGTGTGGTGATGCTGGTGCTGGCGGTGGAGGCGATGACTGCTGCTCATGGAGAGGCGGTGGCGAAGAGCCGGTTGGTGATACGACGCAATTTCGGCAGACTGGCCTGGAAAGAAAAAGAGATATTAGATACACTTTTAGTTCACTTATTATGAAAAGTTGGCAGCTTGGAAACCGGTATCTTTATTGATTAATAACATAAATTTGTAATATCATAATCGCTTAACAATGAAGAATCGTGACGCACCACTTTATAATATGATTGATTTGTTCTGCAGACGTAAGTAGCAGTGATGTACGAGCGGGAACTACTGCGGTTCATTATTTTATGATTAATTACTTAATAGAATTAATGAAACTATCTTCTTTAACGTGGCTCTGCTTCATGAGAAAAAATCCTGTAAAGAAAAGTATCTGGTGGACAAAAATCTTGGCTAAATTATGACGTTGCTCATTTAGTGTAAAAATAAAATCTCTATTAAATTATTTGCATTTGAATTATTATTTGATACATTTGATGAGAAAACAAGAGCAAAATGGGTTTACGTAAGTTTAAATTATAAAAACTGTTTCTTTAGTGTATATAGATGCTCGACGGTTTTTTTTCGTCTGCGCCTTAATCATTTCTTGTTTTATTGGTATTTTTGTGATTTTAAATCTTAGTGGTAAGTATTTTGAGGAGACTGAGTGACACGGATGTCTGATACGATACAGAAGGCAAAAGTTAATTCAAAAATAAATTATGAAATATATTTATAAAGTTATTTAACGCTCGGGGTTGGTTACCAAGTCGTTTAATTTAAAACACGAGTTCTTGTAACATTGTAAACCATTTCTAAATAGTTGTGAGGAAAGTGGCTGTAACTGGTTTCCTATAATTTGCCTAAGGATTTGAACCATAAAATGTATTAGCTTTTACAAGGCGGGGTCTTATATGAGTTTAAATTGGCTGAGAAACTCCTTGTATCATAACCGTTACATAACTGGCTGCAAGATATTGATTGGAGGATATTGGTACTATTAAAATGGATAATAAGCATAAGCATGGCTTGTTTGGATTATAACTTTTTATAGACATTTCATGTAAATTGATGTTTTTATGTTTACTTTGTAATTTATTAAATATTCTTTACTCTCAAGCCGTCGTGGCGCAGAAGCTTAAGTGTGCGTTTGTAAATGCGAATCCAAGAGGTTCGAATTTCTCGAGGAAATTTCATAGTGATAACATAACGTTTTTAAAAAAGTTATTTTTTTTATAATTATGTAATAAAACTTCTTTAAATATAGTCAAATATAGTGGATACTGGACTGTGTGTGAACTGTGAACCGCACTCCGATGACACATCATTATATTTTTAAAATAAATGGAAAATATTTATTTTTTAAAGATTAAACACAAAAAAAAAAATTAAATCAATTAACCCGTCAGCCATCATGCAAATCTACTCTCAAGGAACACTGACAAGATTGTCAAAGACAATCTAGAGATGCAGCGATAGCGATACTTCAAGGATATCTTCATTAAAATATTATAATAATGGCAAAAAATATAGATCTCGAGCAAGTTAGTTGCATAGAATTCAGTGCATAGTGGCATTGTAATAATATTTAAAAAATATTTGTTTTCATTTTTATGCGCAGTGGGAAAAATACCTTTTGGTTGTAAATGCGATGATGGTAATTGGTTCGACATCCATTGGGCACGATACAGTAAACAAAAAAATACAATGACACAGTAATTAATAATATCTCGATATTTGATTAGGAAGTAGGAAACGGAATGTCTCAACATTATGTTTTTTTGCATATAATATTTTAAAAAGAACGAGAAAATATACGAGATATCGTAATACGAGCAAGTCAAAGAAAAAGCGGCATACGAACTGGTATATACACTTTTTGTACAAACCAGGGCTTTCGAGATATGTATGTTTAATTGCACTTCTAGAAGAGTTGTAATTGATATACTAATTACTTATGGACTTATGTAAAGTAATTACCGGATAGTCGTCTTAAAAGGACATCGGGGAGGCGATTATATTAATTAACCTAAGTTTTCACCGGATTCGAACCTGATATATACCGTATACATTGGTATTGTATGTGATGTATGTAGATTAACGATTTTCTTGGAGGATGTAGCTATTTACATATACTAAGTAGAATATTATATTAATATAATATTTAGTATTAGTTTTTACTTGTTTTTGGCACAGGTGCTCAAACAGAATGAGGCATATAAATGTAAAGTATAACACATGACCCTCTCTAAATGGTACAAGGTAGCCCGGACCCCAGGTCAGTGGATGTATTGAAACGATTAACTTGATATAATACGGCCTATAGCCTGCAGGGCTCCGTTGCCTCGAGGAATGCCAGTTAGAAAGCTGGTCAAAGTTCCTTTAACCATTCAATCTACAGCGATAAGATTATCCTAACACCTTTTTTCAACTAAAAAAAAATATTAGTGTAGAATTTATTGACGCAATCGCAAGGCAAACGACGGCGTTGAGTTCCGATAATCAACAAAATCTGGAGTGGAAAGTGAGAAACGGAAATGTCTTAAAATTAGGTTCCCAGGATTCCTCTGCCTATTCTGGTATGTGCTATATGGATACAACGTGAAGCTAAAAAAACTATTAGTCAAATACATTTAGTTCGTAGCATCTCGTCACGATTCGATCGAAACATGATATCTTTAGATCAATCCTCTAGTCGACCGAGGAATGCATGCCTGATGCTGGGATTGCAGCCTCAAATATCTTATTGAGATAATCGTTTTGTAATTATATCTTCATCTCACATTCCTTTGTAATTGACGTGATGTATTTGAAGAACATCTACGCTTTATTTTACAAAGCTGAAATCGCGCTTTATAACAGGACATTTATATAACAAAAACCCTAAAATGGATGGAATGGATGTAACCCACGACTACCTTTCAACTAGACACGTCCCACCTGCGTCGTAATACTATAAAATGTTTAAATTAAAATAATTCAATAGTAAAACATACATACATTAGCCACCAAGTCTACATACTCGTACACAGTCCCTCAAAGACGTACGTGAGACGCATGTGTATGGTAGCAACGGTTCATTCAACGACCTTTCAATGTTCTATGGTCAATATCAGCTTAAATTATTACTTCTTACGGTATTAAAACAACCATTTATAGATATGTGACTGTCAACGCGGGGGTTTTGGGTTCGATTTCCAATTAGTGGAATGAATCATTTTCGTTTATCATCTCTGGTAAGAAAAAACTGCGGCAGTATCGTTTAGTTCCTTAACTCAACGTCTCTATAAAAACAGTGACCTCCATCAACATAATTTAAGAAATAAAAATAAGCTTGCTGTGCCCTTCTCTAGGCTCCATAAAGTGTCTCACTCATTCGTAGGTCAAAGTATACACTTTTATAACAAACTTTCAAACGACGTGGTTAATTTATCACTGAACAAATTTAAAAAAGTGGTTAAGCACAGGCTCTGCCAACAAGCATATTACTCTGTTAAAGATTATGTTCGCGATAAAGATGTTTGGAAATGAGTTGCTCTATTTCTAAGTTAAAATTGTTAATTGTAATTTGTAACAAATACTGGCAATTAAAAAGAGTGGCCATGAGTTTCTTTGCCTGTATCTTCTCATGAGCTCAACCATTTGAACGGGCTTTTTTCAAGTCAAAATTGCACATTTTTTTTTGGTTATTTTGTTTTGCCTTTTTTTCTACTTATATGACATGTCCAAGTAAATGTTAAGCATTTTTATGGAATAAAGATATTTTGATTTTGACTTTTGACTTGACTATATTCGCGCGATATGTGGGTCACGGAGTGTCTTAACACTATGTCTATCCTGCTATATGCCGGTTATACAGTCGCATTTGTAGACACAGTACCGCTACGCCAGGACTATCCAATTTTAGTAATTTTACTCATTCGATTTGTAATTGTCGTCATAAAAAGATTCACGAGCTTACTTTAAAACATATTTTTAAACCGAGTAGGATAGACAGTGGACATTGTTGCCATTTCCTCTAACTAGGTACTCTGCTAGGGATAAAGCGTTAATCCCAAAAAGACAACATAATTGCAGACTTTAAATTTATTTATACAGCTTGTAATTTTTTTTTAATTAAAAAGGGAAAATTTTCTTATAATTCCTATAATTTTCTTTGACGCAGTGGGACTTACTGTGGTTGTAAACGTAATGTTAACAGTTTCAACATTAAAACAATTGTTGATTAAAACAGTTGTGTACAAGTTACACTGTTTTGTCATAAATTTAAATTGGATTATGGGAAAGTAGCATTAGATGTATCTATAACATATAATTAAAACAACATTTATTTCTAGCCATTGTTCTGAAGAACCTCTCAGCGCGCTGTAGTAGTACACTATTACGAACAATTAAAAGTGTTCTCAAAGTTAAGTCGGTCAGTTCTTTTTGAAGAGTTTCATAATTTATATATTTTTTTTTCGGTGGATATTATAATGTTGTTTATTATTTTCAATTTCGTTATCGACATATACTTGTTAGTAACTATGGTTTCGCTGGCGTGGTCAAATGTAAATAACTAAATAAAAAATCAGCTTCACGCTATACCAAGCACGCAGCAGGGTAGGCAGAGAGAACCTAGTGACACTCCGTTCCCCACTATCCGCCGAATTTTTCGAAGTATTCCGTGTTGAATGGCCGATTTTTCCGTTAGTGCCAGAGCGAAGTAATGAAAATATTAATAAATAATAATGATAAATATAGATATCCCCTATCACGAGTTATGACGTATTTTAAGGTATGATTTACTACACTCGCTAACGAAGTGTTCGATAGCGACCGCTTAGAGCATGATTTATTCGCTAACAATCGCTACAATTGAAAACTTTTATGCGAATAGCTCGCTTACTTAAACTTTTATAGCTCCGGTTTAAATGAGGTAGTCGTGACTCTTCAAAAGGGATTTTAAATTACTTTTGCATACAAAAGTGAGTTTTTATGCGAGCTATAAATATTTCTATATCTCTCTAATTGATGGAATGAATATATTATATTGTCACACAATGACACGACGCGACGTCTCGAATTCACGTAGACATTGGAGATCAGTGTCTTGACACTATGTTAGGGAACGCTTAGTGTTAAGATACTCTCGAGGGAGTCGAATCCACAATCGACGCGTTTAGTCAAATATGTACTGTGTCGTTGTGCTACGAAGGATTCAAAGAAAACGTTTAAAGATATAACTTTTTCATTCCATACATTAGGAATGCAGTGGTGTTTGTCACACACAGTGACGACAAGTGTACGGTGGCCATCACAAGTAGGACGACAGTGGGCGATTGAAAATTAAAATATTCTTAATATATTAATATATTCAAATGGTTGGGTCGTCCATGCGATACACAGGTATGCGGCTAAACAGCTAGGTGTTAGAAGAAGTATTGAGACTCTATTCTAGTGTGTTGTAAATATTGCTGATATGGTAAGTGAGTGAGTGTAAGTGAGTTATATTATAAAAGGATAGCGGTAAGTTTGTCTCTACGTATATTGTATGTATCTTGTAAACAAAAAAAAACAACTTATTACTATTCCAATTTCACGCGGTATCCCGCACACAGCAGGATAGGCGAAAGGAACCTAGTTTTAAGACACGTTTTTCATTTTTGTCGAATTCTAAAAGCATTGCGTGTAAAGTGGCGGAACTTAACGCTGCACTTTGCCTCGACAGCAGAGCGAAAAAATGAAAATATAAATTTATGGCCTATAAATGTATATTGTGGGCCTCTAAAGTACTTTATTTTATTGAAAAACATAATTTTAAAAGATTTTTTTACATTTTTACAATAAAGGTACAGTAATTGACCAGATACGAATGTTTCCTATAACTCGTACTAAACGGCTGCAAGACTATAAATATATTCTATACATTAATACGTTTTTGTCGATACGCTAAGCGATTCGCGATAACCGTTCCTCAATGCAGTAATCAGCTTCTATTTTATTGTCAAGTAATATTTTATTGAGAAATATTACATAATATCTCTTGATATTTTTCATTATGATCTTATAAACACATTCATAGCAAGTATGCAGAGAGAACCAAATTTTAGGATATTGAGTGTTGAAAAGTGAAATTCAATGCCTTACTTTGTGTCATTAGAGTGGAAAAATGAAAATAATGCATTCTCCTAAATGAGACACAAATCTACAACAGTTCGAACTAAATCTAAAAAATATTTTCGATTTAATTAAATTTCAAGTCGATGGAAAGTTTCCATTTCTCTTCTAAGTAATCGACCGACAAATACCTAGACAAACTTCGAAGAGGCAGAATAACAACTTGAAAGCGTATAAACACATACGAACTTGAAAGCGTACATTTAGTCGGAGATATTCATTCTTTTTTTAACATACTTACGCGGCGTTGAGTTCCGCAACTGCCTGCCTGCTTTGCGGGAAAAAGCGTGAAGCTGTTTTCCCCCTAAGCTTATACAGAGGCAGGTTAAAATAACTGTTAACACGTTTAGTATGTAGAATTTGTTAGAAACGCGGTTAACCTGCGCGCTGCGTCGCCGCGGGGGACCGTCCGCGGCCATTGATGATTTATGTGTATCCTACTTTCTAGAACTGTTATTGATTTACAAATTCTTTAGAGGTGTTTCTATGTGTTTTTTAATATGTATACATTTTTTATTTATATGTTTCATGTTGACATCATTTTTATAATTTTTGTAAACAGCTTCAAGTTTTATCGTCTTTGGTAGTATTGGCGAATAGATTCTAGTGTCAAGTCACTCCACTTTCACTCCTTATTGAAAAATTCTGGATCAAATGACAGAACTGAACGCATTTCGTTCCCCCAGAGCGAGGAAATGAAAAAATAAACTACCGAGAATCGAACCCACAGTTATCGCGTTAATACTTGGTTACAGTTTACATTTATCGTATTATGATAGTAACTAAGAATTCAATGTACTTATACTAAAATTATAAATCTGAGGTTGTTTAGTTTAACGCACTATCTCAAGAACGCAATAGCTTGTTCAAATATAAAAATATTTTTGTACATGGATATATCTCATCTATTGATACGGTTTCTTCCATTAAGGTGACTAACAAAAATTAGTTGTTGCCAATTTCTTTAAGTAACATGTTATTAAGAAGTTAATTTAGTTTTTTATTAATGTTATACCTATTTTATGAACTTTGCATTAGACATTGTCTATTGAGGGCAGGAACTCAACGCCACCTAAAAATAAGATGTAAGTAATAAAAAAATAAGAAAATCATGTCCATAAAATATTTCTTTATTCCCATCTAAAATGTGATGACATGAAGCTATAAAACAATATATATTTAGTCATTTAGAATGAAACCTTATTCTTACGGAATAAAGTTTACTTTTCTTTATTTAATTTAATTTATAAGAATCAATTAAAACAGTTACTAATTAAAGAAGATAATAAAAACAAGTATTATAAAAGCTTAAAATTTATTGTGCTCTAAGTAAAACTGTTAGGCTTTTTCTAATGAATTTAATATGACACAAAGACATGTTGGGTGGTTCACTAAATTCACTAAAATATATAAATATCAAAATTGAACCTGCTATTATTAAAGGTGGCGTTAAGTTCCGTTATTCCACATGCAATGCCTTGAGAATTCAGCGGAAAATGATTAACGGAATTTTATTAATGGGAACTGAGTGTCTTAATACCAGGTTCCCAGGTTCCCTGTGTAACCCGCTCAATGCAGGATACAGCGTTGATTTGTACTTGTAACATGAATTACTATAATTTAGATGTGTCATATTGTAGAGGGCATAGCATCTAACAGTAAACGCGATGGTTATACGTTCGATTCCCACTGAGGGGATGAAGTATTCCAAACTGGTTGTAGGTTCAATTCAAACTATAGGAGCTTACTACGATTAATTCGTTTTCATTTCTCTGCTCTGGTTTATAAAACGCGTTTTTAAGTTTCACTAACTAAGATTGAAGGTGTTGGGCGCGCGGAACGGAGTGTTGTAACAATAGTTTCCCTCTTGAAGTCGCTAAATAAAACTAGTGAAGAATAGTGACTTTTCACTGGGTTTGTTCTGTCGTCCTCGTTTAGAAAAATATAAAAAATCTTCTTAATTTTAATCAAGTTCTAGTCGATTGCCAAGGACAATAAAGAATTAAATATATTTTATTGTAAGCTATAAATTTGACAAAAATTGTCAATAATATCTGTTCGAGTGGTCGTTTCGAGCCAATTTACATTTTAATTTGGCAGTGAAAGTATCGCTGGTTATTTTTATTAGTTAATTCTATTTTAGTGAGTATATATTTCTTTTTTAATATATGTATATGAATAACAAATATGTGGCTTCGATGTCTTGACACGAGGAAATTGTCAGAGAAATATTTTCATTTATTCGCTCTGGTGTCGAGGCAATATTATAATATTAATAAACATTTGAGGAACTTGAACATATATTTAATTGAAAACCTTCGAGAGGTAGGAGTAATCAATACATACTATTATACAACTTTCCCTTCCCTATTTTGTTGTGGTATTAAATTAAATTATAAATATTTTTTTATTTTTTTTATAAAATTACTTTATTTAAAATAATTTCCATTACTTGTCATTTATCATCTTCTATTACACTTGTCCCTTTTAAAACTCCTGCACCAACTTTGATGAAACTGTAAGTTTCAATAAGTGTTGAACAAGTTGAAATATATCTGATTTAAATTAAAAGGAATTATATCATATTTTTCAATTTCAATGTCGAATAAGAATTTTATTTAGTATCTTTTTAGATATTATGATGTTAGTCAGTAAACCGACGCAGGTATACTAAATACAAATTAAACTTCGCTTACTTTGACAAGCGTGTTCAACTTTAAGAAGATTATATGTAAATTAAGAACGAAAAAGACTCCTGCCAGTAAATATATGAGAGAAGTTTTTATAGTTCGAGGCCGTCGCACTATGGCCAATGGTAGAACAACGGCAGATCAAAAGTCATTTTTACAAAGTCGTCCCTGACGCACTATTTTTTTTTGTTAATAGTATAAGAGTGGAACGTTAATGTTATGAATAATTTTTTCGTGAATTACATTTGGAATATATATTTATTCATCGTGAAAAACTGTCATTCGTGAGAATGTCTATTTCAAGTTGTTCACTTTGATATTTTAAACATAATTTCCTTAAAAAAATGTGCAAGTAGGTATAAAGTGTTATATATTTTTGAAAAGTCCATAGTATGTAGATTTTAAAACAATTATTATATTGTGGATATCGTGACTATATTTTTATAAAAAATATTAACAATAAGTGAAGAGAAAAAAGGTACGTGTTTAAAGTTCATCGAGACTTTTAACAGTTACCGACGTCTCCCGACGCGTTATATTTGATATTATTTTATAGTCCACATATTGATAAATAAGATTTACCAAAAATCAGCTGCAGAGACCTGCAGACTGAGAAGTTATCACGAAAACTCCGATACAAGTCAGGGGACACGAAAACTCTATCTATTGTAGTTTCTAATGTTTTACTATTTAATTGATTAGATTGCGGTAAATTTCCATAAAATTATTGTTATTTATTGATAAAAGGACGTTTTATCTTCATTTTGCATACATTTTGCACAATCATTTATTCACACTACCCTCATTTATGAAATTATATGAAGAGTGAATTAATTTAAAAAAACTATTACAAATTACTAATAAAATTACTAACAGACGTTTGATTATTAAGTGTTTTCACTAAATTTCAAAATGACGAATACTTTTAGTGTTCCAAGCGTGAATTATTACTTCCATACATTGAAAGTGCAGGGTTTACGTTCAATAGGAGAAGAATTAGCACCTCTTTAAATTATTTGAGGTTCCTGGTAAAGATTTTATTGATTGAAGAATTACTTATAGGTCCCGACTGTTCATCCTAATAAACTATTGGGCTTGTTTATTTCTTTTCAGATTTATGCAGTCGGGGTGTTTGTTTTTTAATAAATATTTTTTAATTTTTCAAATTTTTGTTAGGATTCATTATGGTAATGATAATCATGATATACCTTTTTGAAATCCTCATGTTGAGCTCTTGAATTTGATACCCATATTGTGGTATTCAAAACCAAAAATTTTTTTTTCACTAAGTCCAATGGCGTCCCACAGCCGCCATGATTATTATTTTTTAACGTCACCTACCTAAGAACACTTGGGCTGCTAAAGCGAATATAACGATACCTCAATTATGTAAATCCGTTCAGCGGTTCTGGAGATACAAGGTAATAAAGAATATTGCATACATACATACGTACATACATACATACAAAATACGCGCGAAAAATATAACTCTTCTTTAGCAGTCGGGAATAATAATAAACTAATTTAATAATACATTTTTACTATTATTCCTTTAATTTTTACTATTATTTACTGAAAACGTTTCTTTTCATTATTTTTTTATATATATATTCTCCAATAAAAGTATAATATCTGAACATCACCTAACGCACTATTTCATACTTTATGCTTGTGCAAAAATTCAATTGTTTATCTTAACAAATAAAAAAGTTATTGATTTTTGATCTGATACAGACCTCGATTTCCCATAGTGCGTCGTGGCGCAGTGGCACATACGTGGCGGGTGACTATAAACCGACAGGTTGTGGGTTCTATTTCGATTTGAGGAAATAGAAATATTTAATATTTTCTAGTCTATTGTCTAGGCGAAGCGCGGCTTTGAGTTCTGTCACTCAACATGCAATACGTCTAAAATTCGGTGGAAAATCGGGAAGGGAGTGTTTAACACTACCAGTGGTGTACGATACAACATGCAGCTGAAAAAAAGTTTTTATTTGTTGTAAAGCCAAGTACCTACTCTCCATGACTTGAAATATTTTGATTTTGTCGCTTTATTAAGACAAAAAATAATACTAAGAAAAAGAAGCAGGCCAAAGAATTTCCATCTCTTTTTACTGGTGGATAAGTAATCAGAGAGAAATTAGTGTAAAGACACTTGATTCTCTACCAAAAGTCAAGATCTTGCGTATGTTTATTTTATGAAAAATATTATTTTCTACTGTACATGTATTTTCACATCCTCTTCAACACATTTAAAAAACCATTATAGCTGATATAAATAAAGAATTCAGATAAAAGCTCTTAGAGAAAATACGTTAAGAATTCCATTGAAGCGCATGAATAGGCACTAAATAAAATCTTAATAGGACTCACTTGTTGTTTATGTCTTAGGAATCTCTTTTTTTAATTATTGTCAAGTAGATATGTCGTTTTTTGTAGCTTTACCAACAGCGAGAAGCTATAGACTGTTCCCTAGTCTGAAATCGATCTTAAGATGCCGGTTTCATTTATAAATTACATATCTATGAATGAAAATGGTATTTCAAGATCGATCTCAGACTTGAGAGCGATTTATAAATACGGGTCATAGATCGGGTGATGATTTAATAATCTACTAAGCGTGCCGTTGAGATCTTCCATTTAATACGCAATGTTTCGAAAATTGGGCGAATCGGGGCACGGAGTATTTTCAATACAAAAATTCCCTCGTGAAATGTAATCTAAATTGGCGTTCAAAAATATTTTGATATTGATATTTTATTTTATCATTTAATATAATTTAATAAAACAAATATAATAAAATATAGCAGAAATATTAAAATGTTATTCTCACAGTACCGCCTATAGAGATCGATGGTCTCTTTATGGTCTGACAAAATACTTGTTATTGATCTCCGATTCGACCTTTATACAAAACGAACGACCTTTTGTAACATCCATATTCAGATCTATTCATACATTTAATATTTATCTTTGATCTGTGCTCTTTAGTTTTATGTTCGTTGCCAGAGTTCGTTGCTATAAGGTTGTTTTTTAGTTATAATTTAACTTCTTTTGTTGTTAGAACTTATATTTTGGGTTCATATCTGAGATGAAAAATAATCATAAACAGTAATTAATCACTAAATAATTTACTAAATAAAAGTTTTTCACGTAACGGAGTGTCTTAAGATTACCCTTAAGTGCCCTGCTATATAAAATGAATCTAAAATATAAGATTAAAATAATATACTATATTTAACAAAATCGCTTAAAAATCGTATTAAGTCGATTAAAATGTGCAATAAACATTAAAATGTAAGAAAACGTTTATTTTATCGGACATTATAGATACCGCTACAATTATAAGGCTCTTTACCCGAACCTGTAATAAACACTTTAGTTTATGAGATAGAGTGAATAAAACGATAAAAAAGTAAATTTTTACTTCGTTATGGTGCAAATAAAACAAATTCGACTGTATATTCGGAATGTGGTTTCAAATTTAGTTAGCAGCTGAAAGTACGCTTGTAAACCAAAGCAGGGTAGGCAGAGAGAATCTGGCATAAAAGCACTTCATTCTCCAATTCTCGAGACATTGCTAGTTCATTGGTGGAACTCAACGTCGTGCTTTGTCTTGTTACTACCGTGAAGAAAATGAAAGTAATTAATTTTCTCGACTGGAAATAGAACCCACAACTGCCTCGCTTACAATCGACGGCGCATACAAAAAGTTAACATATTCTTATCGCTCCGTCCCCACTATAAATTAGTATTGAGTTAATCGCGGTGATAAATAACGATGCTGCGGTATTAAGATACACCCGTCCGTGAGACGACGCGCGACGCCGCAGTGACGTACGGCGTCATTATGACACAGCGTGAGGTTTTTATTTTGTATGTAAATTAATATGTTTCTTGCCTTTATTTATTAGATTAATTGACCTTTTAAAAAATATTTTTTTTTGTTTTAGTTTGTTTATTGAATCGTTTTTAAAGGAGTTTAAATTATGCTTTTTATAACTATTTGTTATGTTTTAATTTAGTTGACGTTACTTCCAAAATTGGTAACATGTTAAAGGTAGTGGTAGTAGTTAATGTAATTTCTTGTATTAAGCAGTTCTGGCGTCATGCTGAGTAGGTAGACGTAAGTGACAAGTCACAATGTTTTTCTGTTTTCCCCTTATTTTGGACATGACTTAACTTCAAGAGTGAGCGGAAAGAGAGGCAAGGAATGCAAAAATCGTATCGTTCGACGTTCGTTCTCTCTGGGTATCCCGTTAAAAAAAATAATCTAACACATTTTTCACATAGAAACTGTTCAAGTAAACGACATTCCTGTGCTAGAAATAGTAAAACTTGTGCTACTTAACAGCGATACAATTTGTTCTTTAATAATTTCTGTTCTATATGTAAATATGAGTTTATTGCATTATGTTAAGCACAAACAGTAATATCTTCGTATAATTATAGCAATTTTGTATACAACTTTATATGAAACTGGAGTATTTAGATTGTTTGATATGAACAGAACGAATTAATGTATTTAAAATACGCGATTATTTCGTTAATTTATGGCAGTTGGTTGAAATTTTATATGTTTTCAGTTATAAAATTATAATTTTACTTTTTAATCTGAACGTAAATTTCGATGTTGTTTTTTGCCATTTTATTTTTAATTGATATATTTACATTTGGTTTTTTTCTAAATATTACATCGAGGCCGTGACGTATTAGTTTTGCATCTGACAGTGAACGCGGAGGTTGTAGTTTCGATTCCCACTCGCAGTAGTTAATTTTGTAGATACTCTCGCTCTGTTAAGTTTACTTCTGCCACTTAACACGTAGTATCCTTAAATTGAGCGAACATTGGGAGACAGTGTCTTAACACTGTATTCCCTCTGCCCAAACTATAAAACATAAAAAATATAACATCTACAGTGTGCATTAGTTAATAATACGCTTGCTCTAGAGCAAGGCTGTGCAATCGTTACTGGAAGTGTGTACAAATTTTGCATCTAAGACTACCTGCGGACCGTACATTTTTAATGTCATAAAGGTAGAAAAAGATAATCCATACCTATATTATAAATTCGAAAGTAACTCTGTCTGTCTGTCTGTCTGTCTGTCTGTCTGTCTGTCTGTCTTTTACGTAATCAGGCCCAAACCGCTAATTTGATTGTGATAAAATACTCATATAGAGACACATGAGGGTACCGGGATGAACATAGGCTACTTTTTTTCTTATATTTGTAAAATTGTCGATATATATTACTATATTAAAATATTTATTAATTTGACATGCAATTTATTCGGCCATGTTTATAACAACCGCCGTTGCTAAGCAACGATTTGCAAAGTTTGTTTTTAGAAAACGTCACCCAAAATGAGTTTGCTTAACGCGTACATGGCGCGCGCCGACTCAACCTTATGAGACACAAAAACAATGTTCTACAAAAATATTGTCCCTTAAATATTGTTTAAAAAAGTCCGCGTTGATATACGTTGTATACTATACGCATTGTATACTATAGATATAGATTTGTACACATTAACAAAAATTAGATGATTACTAGAATTTGATATTCATCCTTATGAAAATAAATATAATAGTCACTTTTAGCATTGTATCTAGATTGAAATTATAGTTTACTGTATAACATTCTAATAAATAATTAAGATGTCACTGATTCGAAATGACCTAGCCTACGGGCGGCATAGTATGAGTATGACCGACGCCAACGGGCAGATGACTTTGATGATTTTGTAAATTTTGATATATTTTCGAATTACGGTTAATTTTTATTTAATTATTTGCTGCTTATAATTAATTTATCTCAGTTCTGTTGTCTTTACCGATGTTATGCACTTCAAATATCGTAATTTTAATCATTTGGGATTTTATTTAATATTATTCGCAAAAAATATTAATTATTTAATATAGAAAAATGTTTAGTAGGCGCGCACGGCAAACTTTAGGTACTTTTTCTAATATTAAGAATTTCCTTTAGTTACTATTACTTCTTTTGTTTGTTCATTTCGGTTACTCAGATATTTTTTCTAATAATAAATCTCCACTTATTATTCTTTTTTAACTTATTTTAATTGTTTAGGCTTATATTTTCATTTTATTTTATTTATTTTTTTTTCCATTTATTTATGTACCACACAAGAAAGAAAGTACAGAAAACTTATAACAATAGAAAAAATGTGTACAAAGGATAACTTATCTCTAATAGAGATCT
Source organism: Heliconius numata (assembly GCA_016802625.1). NCBI lineage: Eukaryota > Metazoa > Arthropoda > Insecta > Lepidoptera > Nymphalidae > Heliconius > Heliconius numata. Next base: position 255,755 of record JAEBDU010000062.1, on the reverse strand, counting down.
AGAGATCTCTATTAGAGATAAGTTATCCAGAAACCCTTGAATGTAAGAGATGTTAAAAGAAATGATTCGGGTGCGGTATTTTAATATTATGTTAATAATAATAATAATAAACCTACATACAAATATTAATACACTATATTATAATACATATGAAAACTGAAAATAATTTCATACATATATTTAATAAATAATCGTATAGTTTAAGCGGGCGTAGCCGCGTCCGGGCCCACTAGTACTAAATATTTTGAGCTTTTTTTATGACTTCATTCCCACAAAGCTTGATTTAACTAATGACAATCTTAGTGAGACTTTTGTAGACGTTTTTGCGGAAATAATTTTCCAATGTTTGGCAAAGTAGAAAGTTCTGTTCTGTTTATATATTGATTTTATTACAATCGAACCCACGACCATCGCGTGCAGTTGAATATTTCTCCATCACTTTGGGCATTGTATTTTTGAAAGTATTGTTTACGCTTTAAAGAACATAATTTCTTTTGTTTGTATATTTTTAGGCTCATAAGTGAACATTTTTAATGCTTTAAAATGCGGCGATGTTTAGTCAAAAAGTACTGTGAAATTTAGCACAAGTTTGAAATTGTGTGTTTCAACAATTGAAAGTATACTTTACTTTTAATTTTTAAGCAAAAATAAAAAAGGCTTTAAGAGGATCAGCGTAGTTGTAAAATTCTTTAGAAAAATGACCAAAATACAAAAAGAAATGCTATTCAAAATATTTATTATGCTTACTATAATATACTCGTTTGATGTTTTAAATTAAGTATTTCTAAATGTACTGTGGTAGACGTAATAATAACATGCAAAAGAAAACATATATTTCTGATTTGAAAAACAAGATAATACATTAAAATCTTTTGTTTCTTTTAAACAAATATCTAGTTTTAAAATACAAGTATAGATTTGTTTTATCCTTGACGTCTCTGCTAAGACAAATTGAAGTGTTTATATAAAAAAGACTCATATAATAATAAAAAAATCGATATAAGTAATTATAGAGTAGAAATGATACACAGACGTAAGGTGTGCTCGGCGCCGGCGGCCATGCTAATGAAGGTAGCGCGGCCAGCACCCACTTGGCTCGTATACAGTATACACGTATGAAGTTAAAAGAAAGCCCGTCTTCGACAGCATTCCATTCTTTTACATTTTAAAGTAAAAAGCATGTATTTATATATTTCTTCTTCATTTTAGGGTTCCGTATTTCAAAAGGTAAAAACGGAACCCTTATAGAAATATAAATAAAGAGCATAGCGTCTGACTGTAATTTCAATTTCTATGGTTGTAGTTTCCAACCTTATTGTCAATTTATTTTTTGTGCCAAAAGTTAGGAACAGAGAGTCTTATCACTACGTTCTGTCTGGACACTACTTTATAGTGTCTCTTATAAGACAAAACATGCAATTGGAAAAAATATGCATTCTGAATTACTAATTGTTTTCATACAATCTTGTTTGGTTCAGTACTTAAAGAGGTAAATTATTTTTATTGACATTAACAAAAAATGGCTTGTAAAGATTATCTCGGAACTGAAGACCGACATTATAAAAGAGTCATTTGGATCTTAAACAAAAAGCTTTGTACGTTAAACTTAATTCCACACAACAAGTTCATGAAAAGAGATTGAACAGGCGTGGTTTACTGAATGATGTAAAGACAGACAGTGGTATAAAAATGAATTGATTTCGTAGACCTTTATGTATATACTTATATACTTGTTCTATATTGCTATTCTACCCTTATTGACAGACAACGCACGAACGGAACTTTTGAACTTAGTAAATTAAAATTTGGCAAGTATATAGGTTAGAGAGTGTAGGCGGACCAAAACAGGGTTTCTTGAAAATCCTATGCGAACGAGTTGTGCATTTTCCATTTGAATATTTATTTCTTAAAGTTCACGAAAAAAACGAGCGACGACTCGTGAGTAGTCTTGTATAGAGGACATAAGGTAGTCGTGATCACCTTTGTAATAGTTCTAAGTGTGATTCTGATTTAAAAGATAACACTTAGATTCGAACCTACAACCATCGCTACTAAATATGTACATATAATGCTTAAAGACAAATTCTGTTACCTTATTATATGTGATTTAACATAAAGCCACAAACAACACTTAAGCCCAAAATAAATTAGGACTAAATGACTTTCATATCTGCATCTCGGTCTCGCTGACAACTGAGAAATTTAATATCTTAAGAGACCATCGGCACAATCGAGGGCCGCGATCGTACTCGTAAAAGCAAAAAGAAGTTTCGAATGAAAATGCCTCTTTTTAATTGTATTCGCTACCTTATTACTTTTGACAGGTATTTACTACTGCGCTGATAGTGTTGTTTTATATTATTACAATATTTTTTTTATAAACAAATAAAATGTACCTTATTTCAATATGCATATAAGAATTACCAATAAAAAAATCATATAAGAATAATATGATTTTTAACATTCACGCTTAATCTCTCATACAGTAGTGTAGGTAGAGAGAACTTAATGATAAGACACTTCATTCTCCGGTATGTGGCAGAGCTTAACGCCGCGTTTAATCAACAAAAATAATTAAGTTTTCTCTTGGAAATCGAACCCACTCCCACTTGTGCCACGACAACACCAAAAACTGTGTGGAATAAATGACTACAAAATTATGTGTGAAATTGAATACAAAAGAGTAAATTTATAGATATTTAAACAGCGCTAATAAGAATAATGGCCAATAAATTTTATTCAATCTCCTCTACGCCTACTGGGAGAGTAGAGTAGAGGTGCGTTTAACAGGTAAGTGTGCTTGCCGTTATAATGCAATATGTTCACATGTTCTTTTAATAGGGTTTTTGTTTGATTTTTTGTTTGTTGTAGAGCTTTAATTGGATTTTATTTTTTGTTGTGCGTTTACAATTTGAACTACGTTTTAGATAGTAGATTTATATCAAGGACAAAACAGGAAAGTGTGAGGCTTTAAAAGCGATAGTTGTGGGTTCGATTGTGGTATCGGGGAGGTAAATATTTAAAATACTTCATTTCTTTGCTCTCGTCACGAGGAAGTGACGCGTTTGGTTTTTCGACACGAATGTCATGTTTCGAAAATTCGGTGAAAAGTAGGGAATGGAAGTGTTTTAAATGGGAATGGAGAGTCTTAACAACAATTTCCCAGGTTCCACTTTCTGTTTTTCAAAAACAAAACTGAAGTTCGAAATAAATTATGGACTATATTACCCTTATATCTATCTACCCATATATCTACAATAAGTACAGGAAGCCTAAAAATTTATAAACAATAAAGCATACCTATGTAAAATGTTTATGGTTTAATAAATGATATATTATTAAATACGTATAAATCACTGGCAATAGGGAATAAGTTCAGCAATCGCGATCTTTGGAGCCCACGCGGCTTGTACTTAATTGTTAAGTTACAAACAAAACTAGTAGCGTGCTTCGGTTTTGTTATTGAATTTTAGTAATTTTATATAAATACATATCACGTTTGTTTTTAAAGTAACTGTTAATTATTAAAGTTGATTCTTAATTAAAAGCTTTAAAAAAAAGGCCAAGTGCGAGTCAGTGTCGGGTGCTATAGCGGCAACAGAAATACATGATCTTTGGAAATTTAAGGACGTCTTGATAATAACCCGTTTCATCATAATTAAGTAGTAATATTCTAATATTTTTTGCGATGACATCTTGATACTAGTTTAGTTTAAATATTCTTTTTAATATTTTTTTATTTTATGCTTCTCATTTTTTTTCGTATTTTCTCTTTTCTTACACTTTCTCCACATTAAATAAATATAAAAAGTACTTTTATGTTCTTTCACAATGGATTACCGTATGTGTCAGTTGAGTACTAATCACGTCACTTAAGGTTAATGTTAAAAGAAAACAAACTAAAAATCACAGAAATTTTCAAAATAATCAAATGAAAGTTGGATAATATGTATGTTTACTCAACAGGCTATATTTCTTTCACGCTAGAAAGGTGGAGGATGAAGTGTCTTAACATTGTATTCTCTTCGCCACCCCTACCTTAATGCAAAATAGAGCACGAAATAAAAAAACCCCTATACCACATCCACCTGCATCAAAATACAAAATAAGCAATAAACAACAATTATCATACATTTAAATACAACAAAAAGGCTTAAATAGATACAAAACGTAATAAAACTCGAATGCATTCATGAGATTAGTTCAAATGGACCAATAAAATCTGTCATCGACATGTAGCGAGTGTAATGACGCGTATAAACCCACGTAAAGCTTTAAGCACGATCGTAAGCTTTCGAATGACATCGCGAACTAAGTTGCATCGAGATAGTATTGAATTGCTCCTTTTATATAATGTGTGTAATTACGCATTTCTGTAATAAGATTTTTTTTAGCTTTTTGTTGTGTCCCGTGATTAGTAGAGTAGGCAAAGGGAACCCAGTGTTAAAACACTTCGTACCCTACTTGCTGCCCATTGCATATTAAATTACTGATATCAAAATCGCGTTTTCTTTGTTACCGAAGGAAGAAATAGAAAGCGTCGATATCGAACCCGCAACCGTCACGTTTCGTGACAGAAATTGTCTCAATGTGCCCTAATAGCGTCTCTATTCATTATTTATATTCATAAATCAAAGATTTTATTAGATATATTTATTTATGTATATGTTGTATGTGTTATTAAGTAATAATTAATTCCCGTACACGGACTTACCAAATTACATACGGTAATAAGTTTTTTGAGTTGATTGAGCAACGTGTAAGAGGTACATGCTCGATTTTGTGTTAAAAAAATATATTTCCATTGTTTTTCATATGAAGTGAGTAATATCGTTTATATTCAGAATCTATATCTATATTAATATTATAAATCATAAGAGTTTGCTTAGTGCAGTGTAGTTTGTAAATTAGTCAATCTCAGGATTTTTTAGCAGGTTAAGCAGATGAGAGGTGCTTCTCATTTTTCGCTGAAATTTCGACGCTCAAACTCAAACTTAACGCTTCAAAATCTCAACTATATTCTCAAGGAACTACTGATATGATCAATCCATCTGTGTTGAAGCATCAAAATTATCGCCGATACCGTCCATTTAATGATAATTTAACAAAATCCAGGTGTAATTCACAAAAACGTAGAATTAACAATTCGTCAAGCGCAACGGAACGTCATACGATACGTCATATGAAAGTTTTTTAACGTGTTATTATGAAAACGCGCACTGGAGCGCTGCCCATCAATCAAACGTTCGATACGGGCTCATTCATACAGTCGTTGTTTTTTTTCCATCTTTCATTTTATTTTATGAAGCCCAAATTTGAGGCTTCTGTAAGTAGTACCTAATGCATGTTGAAATTTTTTTTTTATTTTAGTATAAATATTATTTTTTTACTTGTGATTACCTAAACCATATACTTTATAATTGTGGGTTCTATTTTCAATTAGAGTAATGAAATATTTTCAATTCGTTGCTCAAATAAAAGTGAGGAAAGTGGTGTATAGAGCACTAGTTCTCTGCGTACTTAACTATGTTATCCTGTATGTAGCATAAAGTGTAGAATGAAAAACATATAAAAAGAAAACGTTAAAAGAAATTTTTTATATATGAAAATAATCTTGTTGTCAAAGTATATATGTTATTTTTACCTACTTGAAATTGGTCTGCTTGTGTATTTCAATTAACTCACACACAAAAAAATTAAGTTAAATGTAGTAATTATCAAAACCTTGTCTTGTTATCGCGGCAAGGAAATGAAAACAATTCATTCCTGTAGTGAGAATCGAACTCACAACCATCGCGCTAACATGCTGTACCACTTTGCCACTATATCTTTAAAGTAAACATTAAAAAATGACGGTAAGCGGTAAAATATAGAATAATTTATAGTAATTATAACGATGCGTATCTTTCAAATAAGTTCGTACAATGTTTTTACCGTATTCTCTGACAGGAAGCGGCGTTGAAGCCCTACAAAATGTTTCCTATCGGACACCATCGTATCTGTTAAATTATATCGTCAAGTTCGATCTGTTTGTAAAAACAGTGGTTCTGCATAACAAATATATGTATTTATATTTTTTTATGATGGCAAGAAAATTTAAATGCCATCTTATTAATAGAATAGTAAGATGTTTTTCTGCTAAGATTAATTAAAAGAAATATGTTAAGCAGGTTAAGTAGAATAGAAAAGCATTAAGAGAGGAAAATAATCCATTTTTTCCGTCCCTATAGGAACTTCGATCCTACAGTAAGTAAGAAAAAAATAAATTTCCATTTAGTCTTAAAATCAAACAATAACAGAACAAAGTTGCGGGTGACTAGCTATTTATAAGAAAAATATGTCATATTAATTTGTATCGTAATATTCAGTTTTTTTATCGAATGTTGTATTTTTTTTTATTTACAGTAATACAATTTCATAGAACCCTAAAAAGATTAGTGACCTTGCATAGGATCACACCGTGACCGACACGCTTCCGTAGTGATCGCCCGAACTAGCCGTTGAAAGTTTAACAATCATTATTACATAATAATCGTAAATGGTTGTGGGTTCGATTCCCACTCACGGGAATGACAATATTTTTAAACATAATCATTCCTTCTACTGGTAATTGAATCTACGTCCCAGCAATCAAGTATACAGGCATTTTCTAACTATATATTGGTCCCATTCTTATTCTCACTTTATTTTATAGCCAGTTAAAATATTAACAGCGCCATTCCCGTTTTTATTATTTTGCATAACAGTATTGGCCATTTATTTTATGACGAAAGGACTGGTCTGGTTTAGTGTTAGTGACTGTGGCCGCTTTGTTGTATTTTAATTGTATTGAGTATATACAATTATACATTTTATATTTTAATGAAATTTTCCATTTTTTTTCTTTATATAGTATATGGAAAAAAAGTATTGGCAATTTTTTTGCTTCAAGAGGGATCTAAATTAGAGCCATAGGATTAACAGCCACATGTTGTGCTGCGTCGCCATAACGGCCTCCTATTTTTATAATAATTGTATTTTGCTAAATATAACGATTTTATAGTGAATGTAACGATTTTATACCAATGTTATATTTTTGAAAAGCACTTTAACCGCATCTACTGCGACAATAAGAGTCAAACTGTACATTTTGGAAACTGTATAAGATAAGAGGAAAGGTTACACTTTTCTTAATACGTGAAGTATGAATTTACGACCAGAATATGACGATATTTTTTTTAGCTTCAGAGTGGGCAACGGGAACCTAGTGTTAAGATATTCCGTTTTACACTTTCATTCCAATTTTCGTTTCATCTTTGACTGGTGGAACTCAACATCGTACACCAAACATTATAAGCTTAGAAATTGCATAGTTTTATTATTCTTATTTTTAGATATATCGTTCCCATCGCAATATTTCATACGCACACATTAATTAAAACGTTTAATAATCTCACACAGAGCAGTAACTAGAACGTCGAAGCAAGTTATTCATTTGTCGATTAACAGATCTATAGATTTATCACTTGTATGGGTAAAAGTACATTTTTTGCTGCACGATAATGTGAGCAGGAGCCTAGTGTTAAGACACTCTGTTCTCCGATTGATCCCAATTTTTGAGGCATTTTGTATTGAGTTTTCACTTTAAATTAAATAATGAAATTAAAAAAAAACAAATATTTAAGAGGGGCTTAAATATGCTAAAAGTTATTTTTTTGCTATTTTTCGCTCCGGTTCGCACTTGGCCAATTTTATAGTTAGACGCTGTCCTACCTCACCCCCAAGTTGACTTTATAAACATAACTCTATTACTAGTATACTAATGATCAGCTACCTTCATACATCTCCTGTAAGGAAATAATAGTGTCAAGACACTCATTTACTCATTCATTTACAAAACTAATAATGTTTTTTTATATATATTCGGCGAAAAAAAGTGAAACTGTAAAAAATATATATTAGTAGTTAGAGATATATTTCTTCTCCGAGTGTGAAATAACACTTGCTAAAAATAAAAAAAAGCGTAAGCGTAATTTTTTTTTCATTTTGCAACGGTAACTAACTCGAAGCTACGTGGCCGTGTATTTACTCGCACTTGTCCCGGCGCTGGAATTTAGATCTACACGATTGGTCTCGACTATTTGTTAGAGAATGCACTAATTAGCAGAGAATTTCTAAGTAAAGCGAAAATATTGCTCCGAGAATTTATCAGTGGCTTTTACCCGCGACGTCTATTACATACGTATTTATATTTAAGAATTCATTCATTTTATTCAATTCATATTTAAGAATTGATATTATTAAGTATTTTTATCTCCTCGAGTGGAATCGAATCCACAACCTTTCGCGTTTACAGTCAGAGGCTTGCGAGTATCCTCACTTGGGTTTGCCATTGTACATTTCCAAATAACTTTTGATACGCTACAGAATGCCAGGAGCTATAAGCTGCTTCAGTTTAAAAACACCGTCTTAAAAAAATATTTTTCTAGAGGACCAAATCACTTCGATAATTTGTAATACAAATTTCATACCACGGCTTAGCTAAGAAAAAAAAATACTTTCTAACATACCAGTTTCCTACGAGCCCAATAAATCGAACAGCTATCACAACATTGGGACCACTTACGAGAAACGCATATCATTTACTTTGTGAAGTCAACCAAATTTGAGTTCTAAACAAATATCACATGTTACTGTCAAACTAAATATCACTGTCCCTTTCTAAGGGATATATTTTTGTGTGGGCAAGACAAGAACAAAATATCACAGGCTACTGTGAAAATCAACAGACACTCTTGCAAGTACATTCATAAGTAAGTAGCCTTCGTTACTTTGTAAAATTAAATTATGATTATTGTATGTCTTTAAAGTTGTGATCATTTTCATTTATTATTTGTAATTAAAAAATATTTGCCACCCTCTAGCCTATCCTATAGCAGGGATGGTAAAGGAAGCCCAGCTTCAAAACCCTTCAATCACCAATTTCCACCCGAATTGAATGCATTGTGTATTGTGTGGCGGAACTAAACATTGCAATTTTGTTTACCGTAGCGAGTACACGAAAATAATTCATTCCCTCGGATAAGGATCGACACTCGAACATGGTCCCACTGCACTGCGGTGGTCTTATTTAATTCTTTCCAGGAAAAATATTTTTCGTTTTGTCAAAAACGATGATGAACGAAAAATGGTGAATAGTCAACAAAGTTGAATAGTGTTTATTAATATTATATTAGATTCTTAAATTTGGTCAAAAGTGAGCGGAATAAATACACATACATTTTTGTAACACGAAACAAAAATGTATGTTTTAACAAAATGATAAAGAGACGCGGGTTCCATTAATTTATTATTGTCTCTCATATGGCATAGCACCCCCCCATATAGCATAACATACTTTAATATAATTATAGCTGCAGTTATTTCATTATAAACAGTTTAAACGATAATATTCCTATCTCCGCACGCAGTAAATCATTTTCCGCTAGTATTTATGGCTGCGCGTGCGGCGATTTCATACGAATTATTTATGTCGTATGAGAACTTCCTTCTTCTTAAATGTATTAAAAGTAGTAATAAATGTTAAAGGAATGTACGCCGGCTCGTAGCTTTGAAGCGAGCTTTAAAGTAAATAAGGGTTTATTTGTATGTTTATTTCATCTTCGTTAAAGTGCCGCAGTCACCACATTTCGATCTTTTGAAAAGTGGGTTGAATGGCGAATTGACATGTCTCACTTCATGTAAGTTCTACCTAGCTTGCTAACAACAAGTAACTTTTGTGTAACAATACAACTAGCATTAATTGTTTGATCTTATAGTGTCGTTTTGATTATGGTTGTAATGCCTCTGTATGGATGGAAAAAATAGAGTAATTGTTGTTTTTTTTTGGTTTTACATATCGCCAGTAAGAGCACAAAAATAGACAGTTTTGACTTTAGGTTAGTGTCTAGACACTACGTTGTGTACGCTTTATCACTTTTTGAGATATTACGTTAAACTTTGTTATTAAGGCCTACCAGAGCTATCGTCTGGATATCAGTATAAAACATCTACCAGCTCTTTTAGTTTCACTTGAAAATGAAATAAATATGTTAAAAATATGTAAATTAAATCTAACGTTACAATGCCGTATTTCCAGTCTCTTAAGACAACCTGTTTAACTTTTAGAAATTATTTAATACAATAATTGCCATAATATGTAAAAGATTGATAGTAAAATCTCTTAACATCAATTAACTTCTATAAAAATAACTGTATGTTATTAAAATTTGCGTGTTTTTGCTTCATAATTTGTATAAATATCTGATTTAACACCTAATTTCGTTGTTATGGGTTGGATTCCCACTCAGAATATTGAATTATTTTGTCTGTGTATTTTCCTTGTTTTGTTGAGGTAAAGCGCAGCGTTAAGTTACGAAAAATTCCAACATCTTGTCAGAAATTAAATATGGAATGTAAGAAATTCACATGTAATGCAATAGGTTCTTTCTCCCTACCACTACGGAGTAAAGCGTGAAAATTGAGACGCGTGAAACTTAATATTCATGTAAGTATTTGGCCACCCTGGCGTTTGACGATAAGTAATAACTTCATATAAATAAACAAACACAGCTTCAAGTCCAGGTACGTTAATTTATTTAAATGATAAATTTATGTATGTTATTTAAAAATATATATGGATTAATAAAGAAATATCATTATTATGACTTATTCAGAAGACTACTATAAGCTTAAGAACTCGATATTCTACACGTTTATTATTTCACGTTTTATATGGCGATCCTTGATATGACTTCAGCAACTTGTTCTTTACGACAGTTCTTACAGTAATATATAATATTGATAGATGATTTAAAAACCGCATATACAATTGTTTAACCTGATACGACGCGAAGAAATTACCCGCATGATTGTACTACGCTACGGTCAAGTTGCGGGCTTTGTGGATTTCCTTAGATGGTGTAATATTTAACATAAAGCGGATACTAACTATAATTTAATAGAAAAAATGTAATAAAGTAGAAGTTTGAAAATATTTTCCCGTTTATTTTAGACATAACATTTTTCAATGTCTTATATTAGAGCCGTATATTGCGAAAAAAACAGCTTTATGGTTTTGCTGTAGGCAGATGAAATCCCCAATGACCATTGGAAAATGTTCGAAAAATTGCATAATGAGTGGAGGAATTCCACGCTATGCCGCCGAAGGTTAGTGAGATCGAACCTGTCTCACTGCTTCACGACTTACAATCTCTATAAGAATATTATGTATTTACACAAATACACAAATTTGTTTTCTATTATATTATTTACTGTAATTCGCTTTCATTTGATACTTAGACTAAGCTCTTCACCGCAAAGTTGTAGTGTTCTCGGTTGGGCTATTACCGAGTGCGGTAAACGTCCGTTCGATAATACTCGTACCGACCGCTACCGTAGCTTACAAAGGAAGGTAATGAAAAATATTTTAAAATATTAAATTCTGGTAAGATTTCATATAAAATCAAGTAATATGAAAAAAAATGTCTTTTTTACACTTATTATAATTTATGTCATAATACAGTAATAAAAGTGAATTTTACTCTGTGAAAAAATATATACATAAACTACAACAAAACACTATAAATCATATGTGTACTTCACTACTATAAACTAAAAAATAAAGTTGTTTGAACAACTACTATTTAATTTATTTTCATACATAAGGACATCTAAATATAAACTAACAAGCAAGTCGAGCGCGTTGAAGTCTTTTGTACGGCAGCTCAAAGGCTCACAATAAGAACAAGTGGCAGGTACAAAAGGTCTTTGATTTTCTTTGATTTATGTTACAAAGGGAACAGAACAAGTGTCTTGTAATAGTATGTTAGAATATAAATAAAGCTTTGCTATTATTTTATCAGATAATGAATATTGCTTAATAATTATTATTATTGAATAAAAGGAAAAAGTCGATTTCGTTGTCAAAATTAATTTTAAATATTTTCAAGGCAATAATAAGTTTATTTATTTTATTTGAAATAAATGCATTGTAATAAAAAAAATATATTTGATTTTGTTTTTAATAAATATTAACGTGTAGATTGTTTAAGATATTAAGCAACCGAAATAAACTTAATATTATAATACTTACTCATTGCAGCTGGTGCCGATGGTCTGGGTGACAGTGACCAAAGTGGTTGTGGTCGTAGTTAGCTTATCTCCCACACACTTTTTACGGGAGCATTGATCCAAGACCGCGTCCTCCTTTAGAGGCTGCAGCACCTCCTTCATTCTGTTTGGTCCAGTTTTAACTGATGATCTTTGAAACTTTAGACTCGCCATCGTCTTTCCATCACTTGATATATCCGTTTCTTCTGTAATCATGGCACCCTTTTTTGTTTTACTCACTGTTTTAGACGTTTTACCAAAAATATCACCATTTTTATGCACAATTTCTTTAGAATCTATCAATTCACTCTTAGGTTCCAGAGGTAGACCGTTACTCAGCATACTCTTTATATTATCACTACTAAGATTTGATGATAAGAATTCGTTCAAATCATCATCATAATTTTGTATTGGTTGTCGTCTTTGGTCATTTTGCCAGGTTTTATCGAAACCGTATATGGGTTCCGATTCAGCACCAAACCACTCTTTATCAGGTTTATTGTGAGATTCATTTTTCTCATCTGGTGCAGGTTCTATATTGTTAAAATTATCTTCAAAAAAATCATCTGTCAGTTCAGTAATTTGGGCACCGTGACGTTTTATGTCTACATCACCGAAATACGGGTGGGTCGGTGTGTTTACTTTTCGCTTTCCGTACAACTGTCTATAATACTTCTCCTGGTCACCATACATCCAGCACACTTTCCACCATTGCTTGCACATTAATATATTAGCTGAGTTCGATGATTTCACATGCCTCGTCGCAGTTGTCGACATTTTATTATTTTTTATCACTTCACACTAAACCTGTTGATGGTTACGTTTGGAATGAAGTTATGTGTAATATATGGTATGGAATGATAGCGACGACAAATTACTTCAACTTTTTCTATTTTATTTCCACCAAAACAAAGGTCGACTAGTTATTGTTTCAATAATAGTTTAAGAAACCAGTATATATATTAATTGATAATTTAAATAAATGAAATATTAAAATTTAGAAATAATATTTTAATGTATATGAGATCCAATTCTAAAGTAGGAAAATAGCCAATTTCATTTCAGGTTTATTATAGGGCAGCATCCACTGCATTCCCTACTCTACTTCCTAAAGTGCATCAATCATTACAATGTGTTGCACAGCATATTTTACGTTCTTATTAGACCTAGCTAAGGTTCACTTTGGCTTAAATCTAACGCCATGAAGTTTATTGCGTTGAAACCTATTACCCGTAATTTTGCACTCCTGCACTTCCCTTTATTTATTATCTTTCTTCTCATTCCCGCTACGTGATTTACCGGTTAATTTTAAATTTGAAATAGCACTGAAATAATATATTGTTCTTATTGTAGAATAGTTGCATATATAGTTCGTAGTTAAGCAAATTGCATATGTTTCTTGCGGTAATAATATTTTATTCATTATGATACTGGTGTATATACATACTGATACATATGTATAAAAAATATGCTTCTCCTTAAAATTTATCCTAATAAAGCTTAATGGACTAGTTATGTTAATAAGAATTACATCATACATGCGTATATGTATAAATTTATTGTTTTCTTTTTGTTTTTCATGACATTAACTTTAAAACGCTTATTTTTATAAAAGCTTATAAATTATATCTTGCTAAAAAAAACCAATTCAAATTCTTATTGCGTACGCGCAAGCATAAAATTTCAAAGCGATGTTAATGACCATTAAATTACTTTTACGCTTTTTATATAAATTGTGTATACATATTTTATGTGAAAATTAGAGTGTAAAAAGAAGAAGTACCGGTTTATGCAAAAATATGATATTTCTTGGAAATTTTTTCATTACTGAATATAAGTATAGCTAATTTATATAAGTATTATACATAATAGGCATTTAGGGCAATCTTTATATGTACATGAAATGAAGGTAGCTTAGTGACATCTACGTTTTCATCGTTCCTCAATAATAAAACATGATAATCGTCCAGAAAGCCAACGTATATTTTTAATGTGTTTCTAAATAAAAAGGTCTCATTTTAATTTAAATGCTATCTACATCACGAAATGTATGCAAATTTACTCATATTAAATGTAATCAACATCGCCATCTAATCAATTAACAAATTAACGCAATAAAGGATGTGAATATACTTTAAAAAGGACATTAAAATAATTGCAAATACATATATAGAATTTTGGAATATGGTTAAAAGATATATATCTATATTTTGTGTTTTTTTTAAATGAATTTAAGAATAGCATGATTTCTTGGTGTGGAATCTTACTAAGTTCAAACTTTTGTATAATAAATACTGGGGTCATCGTGACACTGTGGGTTCAATTCCTATCAATGCAAATGATGAAAGACTTAATTTTTGTTTTTCTCGCTCTGGTAACGCCTACGAGCACGTAATATCTCAAGAATTCAACAGAAAATGAGGAACAAAAGTGTCTTAATGGGAACGAAGTATCTTAACACCAGGTTCCTAGATTCCCTCTGCCTACCCTGCTGTGTGCTATGCTAGGGATAAAGCGTGAGCGTGAGCTTTACAATTTTACTGACAGTATCAAAAATAATGTGAAGGCCTAAATCTTTTAATAGTAAGGAGAGTTTAAAAAAGCAATATTTCTAGAAATAGAATCAAAGATCTATTGATGGCTGTAATTTAATAGACGCAAGGCAAGTCACGTTGACCGAAGGCAAGTCCATTAAAAATCAATTATCAGTAAAAAGCGGCAGGTGGTCGCCCGCTGTACGCTCCAGCGTATGGTATGTATGTTGGTGCTAGGCACTATGCCTTGGTTTCTCTTGGATATGAATATGCGTAATAACGTGACATTGTTTTATGTGAGATATTAAAGAAAAATTTATGAAAATATTTCGTATGAGGTCAAACTCTATCTCGGAACTCGAAATCCATGTAATCTAGTAAGTATCAAACCTGTCTATTAATTTTAATAACAAAAGAACAATTAATTAATGTATATGAAAACAATGTACGTATATAAAATTGTTCATAATAATTATTTTTTAGCTCTGATGACACAAACACAGACAAACAGTCAAGACTAGACCACTGGAGGAATTTAACTACGTTCATTTACCCGCTCTAATCTAAACAAAGACCACGTTGTGTTACTCCTCTCAACAAAAAAGTCTTTAAAGGAACCGAAGAATTAAGTTTACTAACTAGTCATTTCCAATCAACCAATTTGGACCCAAAACAATCGATTTTCCACAAACCATACGACATGATATTAATTTGTTTAAAAAAGCAGAACGTAAATAAAACGTAGAGTTAATTTGTTCTACCAATACAGTATGATTGTAAATGATGCGCACTTAAGGGAACCCTGAGCTCATGCATTTTAATGAATGCGTGTCCCGAGAGACTCATACATTTATTTTTTAAGCGAAACATGTACAAATTAATCAAGTGGCTAATCATATTATCCTTTAAGAGAAGTAGAGAAAACTTAAGTATTCATTGTTAAATATCTATACATGGCAGGAGAGGTCTTTCATGGATTTTTATATTTAGCGTATTGAGATAATAGGCATGTCATTTTTGTTTAGTTTTAAAACACGTTGCATACTTAATGGTTTAACTCAATTCAGTACTTTTTAAAGTGGTCTTTTAAAGAAATATCCGCTAGGCTTTTGAATTTAATGAAGGCACATTAAAAAAAATTTAGCTTTTAAACTGTACTTTAGTAGGCAGAGAAAGTATTGCAATCCTAGGTCAAGACTAGGCCACTGCGCCACGAGTACCAATTCGCTAGTACAAAATACAACAATATAGTAAAATTTGTATTAAACTCGATCACATGACAACCAATTTACATATTCCACATTATACCACAAATATGTAGGTACACATGTACTGAGAATGTAAGCTCTACTGCCTCAGTAATTGCTGTCCAGCGACGGGTTCTAAATTGCATCCTATAAAAAGATCACAAAATCTCACGCATACGATTTGTTTCAAGTCCTACTTCGTTCGGGCTCATTGCGGAGATAAGATCGACAGTTTTTTATCATTTGCTTATGCCTTGGGGCCGTTGTTTATTTATATTTGAAGCGATTTAGCTTTAAACTTTGCATAATTGTGCAAAACTATATTGTAATTATAATATACGAGTCTGAAGTCGGTCGTGGCGCAGAAGCGCAAGTGTGAGAATGTAAACGCGATAGGTTGTGGGGTCGATTTTTCATTCGAGGAATGAAATATTTAATATTTTCATTACCACGCTCTGGTGAAAATTTGCCGGAAAGTGGGAAACGGAAATATTTTAGTGGGAATGGAATTAATACTAGGATTCTCTGTTAGACGCGAGATACAGCGTGAAGCCAAAAAATACTAGTATCTTCCATAATGAGTGAAAAAACGAAAACGACCACGTGTTATATATCAGCTCAGTAGCCACAGAAAACCCATTGCGTGGGGAATTTTAAGTCTGATTTTAAGAGTGTGTGGGTGTTGAGTGGTGCAACTCAACGCCGCAGCTTACTTTAGACAAAAGTAAACATACTATATTATATATGAATAATAAATTTGTTTATTTTTAATATAATTTGTTTATTAAGTTCTTTTTAATTGGATTTAATTAAGTAATGGGACGAAGAAATATGCGCTGCTACAGTGTTTTTTCTACTTTTTATTATATTCAGCAAATTACACCAGACAAAGTCATTCCGGAGAACTGCTACATTATAAAGTGATTAAGTGGAAATTCGTCATCGAGCTTGAACCATCAGTGGAGTTGACCAAGCGAGTGAAATGGTATATTCTGGTGGTGTTTCACCATATGTGTGGGTTCTATTCATTTGGTTCACGATTTGGATCGTGGCGTGGTGGATTAAAGTGAAGAACGGAGTGTTTTAACACTCGGTTATTTATGCCTGTCTCATACTGTTTAAATGAAATGAAGTAAAAAAAGTCTAGAGTAGTAGAGCGTGTTGAGTGAGTAGCGAAAGTCAACTTCGCCGATTTTATATACTGTATAATATACTATTACACCATTGTATATACTATAGTACTTATATAGAAACTATAATAAGATAGATTAAAAAATAAGCTGAGAACTTAAGCGTAAGAACGTACAAAAACCCTCCGCAGTCAAGAGACATGTAAAGTATTTAGATTACAAGTTTCACAAGTTGTTTGATTAAACAGTTTTATGTGCATTATACATTGCTTGGGAATTGCGCTAATGTTGTTTCAAAACAAGCTTCTGATAGAGTCGACTCTACTTGATAGCGACTCGGCGTACGTTACCGGGAATATAAGTAATCATAACTATTCTATTTAGTATTATAGATTGAACAATCCAGAATATATAATTAGTGAGTCAAGCGGTCAAAAGCATTAAAAATTCAATGCTAATATTTTTTTGTATCTGAATTTCACTTTTTTAAGTTTCCCTTAAAATCTTTTAGTAAAATTAAGTTTAATTATAAGTACAATTTTATATTATAAAAAGATAATTGTATATTTTTTCGATATTCTAATGGTTTATTTATAGATGTGACCGACAACGAAGCCTGTGATGTGCCAAATAGTACACACTCAACTTGCATATCAGAAACCGCTACTCGCGGCGAAGAAGCAGTTATTTTGTAATAAGGACAACAAAAATATATTAACATACATACAGAGTAAGTTTACATGTAAATTAAAATGATTGCTTATATCTTCTACATTTTATAGAAGAAGTAAGCGGAAAGTGGGGAACAGAAATGTTTTACACTAGATTCCCAGGTTCCGTCTGCCTACCATGCTAGGCATCAGGCTGCTATGTACGGTGTAAATAGTATTATCCCTGTCCAACTGTTCTATTATCTACTATTATAAAACAAAAAAGTTTTAAAGTCACTGTTGGTATCAATATTCAAAGAGATTATCTTACAAGATAACATAATTTAAACAATTTCTTTAACATTTTTTCCATACAAAAGCCCTACAAATTTAAAACAAGCGGACTGCGGACCTGCCAAACCTTAGTCTACCTTTTTTACATCTTCATACTTTGCATACATTACGTGATAATGTAGAGCATTGAAAAATCTTTACATACTAAAGCGGCAATGTATAACATATGCGACAGGTAGCTCGACCGGTTCCTGCGTAAACAATTTAGCTCTCTTGTGTAACTCGCTAGTCAGTACTAAAAAGTAGAGACGTTTTTTTATCTAAATACATGTAAGTATGGCGGTAATTATCGAATTATACGATA
This sequence comes from Heliconius numata, assembly GCA_016802625.1. Classification (NCBI taxonomy): domain Eukaryota; kingdom Metazoa; phylum Arthropoda; class Insecta; order Lepidoptera; family Nymphalidae; genus Heliconius; species Heliconius numata. The sequence goes on along the minus strand of JAEBDU010000062.1, from coordinate 237,407 downwards.
TATAGGTTTTTTAAAAGGGCATAGAGGTGTATGTTGATATCATAGAAAAAGTAGTTCGCGTCTTTCATGCATTAGCGAAAGGTGATTTATAATGTTGATTGCTGTTAGTATTTGTGTAATTGGAGTTAGACTGGATTTTTATAAGATATATGTTTGTCTAACACGTAAGATGAAGTGTGGTAGACTCCATTAGATTCAAATTATAATATGTTACGCAGGGGATTCAGATTGCATAAGAAAGCTTTTTTGTCTAAATACATGTTTTTTGCCGCTTTATTTAGAAAGAATGTACAAATGGTGTTTATTTTTTTTGTTTGCTCTACAAAATTATTAAATACTAGACAAATTTTATTTCATTACACAGAAAGTATGTAAATATATTAATTTGCAAAAATCTTCTTTATACCTTACGAGTCAGCTTTCTCAGAAGAGGTGAGTTGTATTATAACAAATAGACTACATGAGAAGTAAGGAATCCATGTCAACGCAATAAGCATAATAAGTAATGTAGGGTAAGATTGAGACAAAAGCATTTTTATGGTTTGTAATAAAAGCTTTAGATTTTAAGCTTTACCTACGTATGGAAGTTTTGATATTTATGAATAAATCTAAATTTCTTTTTTTATTATATTTTGTTTGTGTTTATATTTGTAGTATATCCTCCGAACTCAGCGGAAAGAAAACGGAACTGCTTTAATAGGAACGGAGTGTTTTAAAACTAGGTCCCCAAGTTTCTTCTGCCTACCCCGCTACATACGGGATACAGAATGAAGCTAAAAAAATATATAAATACCTATCACACTGCAACATAAGAACACGCGAAAGTTTTTTACTTAATGGATAACGAAATAAAATGTTATGTTTAGTCAATAGCACTAATAATAATAAAAATATTTACAAATTATCATATATTAAATACTTCCTTGGGAACCTTGCCCAAGTTCCTCATTTCCAACATAGGAATTATATCCTATAAATAAATTAAATATAATATCGAAGAGTTGTTATCAAGAAACATTCAATAACTCATGTTATCTTGGCCCGTGTCTCCTCTGGAGGTAATCGATCGAATTGACCCAATTGCTTTTGCCCTTAATGGCATAGAGAAATTTCTATGCATGAAAATTATAAGCTGATCCACTGAGCTCGTGTAAATGATACGCCTCATATCTAGGATAGCTTTCATGTACTGTTAAGTTGCGGACATAGAAAACTACCTGTAAAATCCACCACATGCATATATTTAATATATTATATGTCTATGTATTAAAGTAATATTTATATTAATCTACAAAACACAATTATTTCAGGAAATACGTTCAGTTAGTCATTTTATATCAGTTATTTCATTGCGTTTTTTCTTTGCAACAACTTCGTAATTCATGTAAAATAAATTATATAAAGAAGATTCCAAATTACGCTATCATATTAATTAAAACCATATTTTATTATTTTTTTAAATTTAAAAGGTGGAGTGTAAGTATTAAGACAAATCACTACGTTCCGCTATATGAATGTTGTGTTAAGGGAAATAGTGTTTTATAATAGCTTCTAGTAGATATCAGATAATTGTAGGACTTTCTTTCTTTTCTATAAAATGAAAAGGTGTATTTTACATTTTATGTCTTAAAGTACACGTAATAGTAATAATATATACGCGATATGAAAAAAAAACACGTTTTACTCACAACAGGACTAGCCAAGAATTTTTGAAATAATACAGAAACCTGTACAGAGCAACAAGTTTAAAGCTTTTTTCCTTAAAATTAGATTTTATGATAAGAAATGCGATAAAAAGACGCAATTCTTAAGCGAAATGATTACATCATGTAATCGTACTTAAAAGGAGTATGAGATTTTTGTAAAATGCTGGCACTTTGCTTATAAGCGAGCCCATTGTGTACCTTTTATACGTTGGAATGCATCCACCTCGTGCTGGCGGAATACATTATTACGCATCATAATATTGATTTTCATATTGTTTATTGTGAGAATTGTATTTCTGTCTGCATACTAGTGAACATTAAAAAAAACCGGCCGTCGAGGCGCAGGGGCACAAGGGTATGACTGCAATACGACGGTTGTGGGTTCACTCATTATTTATTAATATTTACGTTATAGTTATATTCACGTTATTATTATTTATTAACATTTTCATTTCTTCGCTCGGCAAATGTCCGGCATTGAGTTCCGCTATTCAACACGCAATGCCACGAAAGATTTGGCGGAAAGGTTCTCTCTGCCTACCCTGGCGTGTGCGGGATACAGCATGAAGCTGAAGAAGAAGATGTAAATTGTCAAATAAACATACTTTCAGGCCACATCACATAACGAAAGTCTCGCTGCAACTGGCGCCCGCTCTTATGTTAGTGGTAGAACTTATTAATAATTATCGCTATTGTTTAATTGAGGTGAGCACTTCAAGACGTAAAATTGAAAAACTGAAAAAAAATTAGCTACAAACTTAGAAAGTTTTTTATTTATCGACAGATATTTATGTAACCTTGTTAATTCTGATGCATCAAACATCTATTCTATACTATACTATGAATAGTAACATATTTTATATATTAGATTTTTTATTCTCATTATCGCCATATATTATTCAAGGTTTTTATAAAATTAAATTCTATTTAACTGTTAGCAACAAACTTTTTGCTTTAACATAATGAAATGTAAATGGAAAATAATATTAGTGTCACAAAGTCTATAAATGAAAACAAGGACGCCATTATGTATCACTATTTACTACTCTGCAAGCTATTTTTTATTTTCTTAACGTTTACAAAATTGGTTACTGTTTTACCAATTCTTATAATTATGAAGTAACGGACTCTACATACCTTGTTTCTTTAATATACGTTTCCCTACATAAACATAGTTGCTCAACATTCGGCTTTTAGTCCCATAATCATAAGATCATTAAAATATAATGAATGATAGTCTCAGATCGATGTTCCCTACAGCGATAATTTTAAGTCTATTAAATGTCAAGAAAGGGTCCGCGATAACATGTTATTAGCAATATTACGTTACGACGGAACACCTTTCTATACAGGTGGCAATAAAAATATCAGCTTCTCAAATATTCAAGTTTCCCTATATCGTTTTGTTTACAACAAATTATAAAAGTATTTTTGTTTGTCTATTTAGATAACGTCATCGTCATAGGTAGAGCTACTAAAACATTCCAAACGTAACCAAATTCAAAATGTTATGAACTTTCTCACTTGTTTTCTTAGAAATGGCACAATACGTTAAACACTATACTTTGAACGTAATCAGCACCGTGAATTTTAGACTTTCCCACGTGTTTTCCAAACACTGTAATCCTTTGTTCACTTTCTATGCGCCGACACTAAATATATGTATGTCACGCTATATGATCCCGTCCATTCATAGAGTTTCACAATGATACACAATATATAGGAAAATGCGAAAATTTCCAAAATATACAGCTACATGCCGCGGCTGCGCGCGCGCAACTGACATGGCGCCAGCCAACCGTGTAGAGCTTCATTGAGAAAGAAATAGCGCTACGTATTATCCGTGTACGTGACAAGGACAGACATATAGAGTGTAGAGTCATCCCTTCATCAGAAGTCATACTCGTAGGTTTTAATTGAATCTGAATCATAAACGGCGACTCTCATTTGCGGTTTAATTACTAGAAAGTTGAATATCGATCTACGTATAGTATGTATACTCTTAATTCATTAATTTCTGTTTTATATTTTATTGCCTCAACGATAATATATTATAACGTACGTTGGTTTCTCTTCTATAATTATTTGTTTTTCTGACTGCATGTTCAATTTATTTCACCAGGTTGCGTATAAATTATTACTTTTTGTAAAAAATAACGTGTTTTATTAACAGAATAAATAAAATTTTAGTGAAATATTACTTAAATTTAAAATATATTACGTGTAAGATAAACCAACATGAAGTTATAAGCATTAAATCTTAACAAACTTGATAATATGTCTTCTTTTTGAGTTCTTTTTTACGATATGGTACTCGATAAAGGAATCCAATAAAACATTACAGGTACATCTCTATTTATTACATACTTTTATGCTTATATAATATCTGTGAAAATTAAAACCATATATTTTTTATATCGAAACCGACGCTTATTGGTACAAACCCTTAGTAGTATCATTAGCGGCACAGCATGTGACTGCCAACTTGACGTTATGGGTTCGATTCCCACTCGGGTGACTGAATTATTTTCATTACCTCGTACTAATGATAGACAAAAAGAGGTATTGAGGTCCATCACTGAACACGCAAGGTCTCAAAAATTGGGCGGAAAGTGGGGAATAGATCGTCTTAATACTAGGTACCCTATATTACGTGGATGTTTGACCTACTAAGTATGTTGATTAATTCAGTTTTACTTCCTCAAATGTATTGTAATTGGAAAAAAGTGATTTAGCTCCAGGATGGCATTGTTTATCTTCTAAGAGAAACTTTAAAATAAAATACACCATTAAATGTTATATATAACATAATGGTAGAGTGCAAGCTTAAGAATAATAAATTTGTTAATAATATCTATGTAAAGAACAAATCTCCACTATTAGCTAACATTGACTAGCACATAGATGTTGCGTCTTATTCTTACTTTATAATTTTGTCATGTCTTAGCATATTATAATTTCTTTTTCCTTAAACAAATTACTATAAAATTACACCTGGTTTTCAATTAAATTATTCTATACCTCGCCGATGACAGACATATATTCATGTAAGCGTATCATTGAATTATGTAAAAGACATTAAAATACAGGTATCAACATATTGTGTTGATTGGTAACCGCAGCTGAGGTAATTTAGAAAAGAATGCAGGACACGAGAGATCCTCTCGTCGCCTCGAGCGAGCTTCTCGTATGATTTGCTACCAATCAGCGTAATAGCTCTACGCGAAGGCGCTCCTGCCAGTGTAAAATGTCCAAAGAAATACTGACTATTTTTTTTGTTGTCTATAGTAGTGAATTTCTGAAAATATTACAATAGTCGCTAAGATTTATTTAAAGTTTTAAAAAAATAAGTATTTATTTTTAAATTGTGAATAAAAAATCGTATAATTTTTCTAAATATTTTTTTTATTTTTTTTTGATACTATGCTTATAATAAATGTATAATATACAATAGAGACAATATAAATAGCACCAGTAACGTATCACATGTATTTATGAATGTGTTGCTTAGTGCTATTAAAAAGATAGAACTCGGGAAATATTATAAGTATTCTCCATCGCAGTAATGTACGTATTAAAATTACATAACTTTAGATTGAATTTCAATAATTCAATCGTGATCTGATATCTGGATTGTTGGAAACACGCCGAGTGTCTTTTAAATTCATAGCACCGCGGATGATGAGAGCACGCGCCTCGAAGAGTCGAGGTAGAGTACCTAGCTCTCTACTGACGCCACCAAATACTTCTTTAAACTATTACAGTAAAGCTCGTTTTCAATTGAGAAAATTTAATACTAAAAGGAAAATTATGTTTATAGCAAAGAATCTCTTATCAAAGTAATTAGGACTTTCAAACTATGTAATGATGATTCTAAATAGCTTGACAAGAGCACCAATTGGTAGCCAGTTAGTACAGTGGGCTGGTTGATAACGATTTAAGATTGATTTTATATTCTCTTTGAGTCCGGTGCAGTGTAAAGCGTTAGGAATTATTTAGCATTCATAGCTGAACGAGAACACTGACCTAAATGTGTTTGACGAAAATAGACAAATGACTATACGATTTCAGTTTAAATCATTTAATTTTAAACAATAGATTTTGCTTTAGTAATAAAAATATTATCAGATTTGCGAAGCAATTATTCTGTGTAATATTGGAGAAAGTAGGGTTTAAGAAGTTACTGACTAATGTTCAGGATTAAAGAGATGTCCAAATGAAAATGACAACATAAATATTCTATAATCATGATTCATAAGTTATGAGCTTAAAACTGTATAAAATAGTGTTTAAAACAAAGTGAACAGACATAATCAAATATACAATACGTGTTCGAATTCCGATAGACACATTAGATTCGGGAAGTATGCGAGCGTGGCCGCCGAGTTAGGACCCATTGTCTCTTCCCACAATACTAGCAGGAGTGATTTATTGCGACCGACGGCTGCCTGGGACATTCTAGGACGTTATGTTATACTCCTACTATTCTATACAACGGTTTTCCTCTGTGTTGGAAAAATGGAAAATTGTGACGGTAAAGTACAAATATTATACATATAAGGGATGGTTGGTGTTGGCCATATAGATTTGCCTTGAATCGCTAACGTTGCCTGCAAATTTTTTGCGTGGACTTTGAAAACCTAAACGTAGGTTTCGTTAACCTAAACTTGGGTTATCGTTTTGGTAGAAATTTTGGGAAATCTTCTCATCCATTTATAAATATATAAATATAAATATCCACGAAAATACGTACATTCGTTTTTTAGGATTTTTTTTTCACATTATATTTTCCAATTTAAATCACTTGCAATATAAATTAAATAACTACAATAAAATAGTTGGAAATATAACGTTAATGTAAATTACAATACAAATTTTTATTTAATTGCCGCGGAAACGTAGAGTTCGCTATAAAAATGTTTTAATCACGTTTTATTGCTTTGCTTCATTAAAATATTACGGTGATATGAGAAATAATAACATTTAACATTCTTTGATGAACAATATTAAAAGTTCCAAGTTATGAAAAAATAAAAAAAATATATATAGAGCTTAACGCTGTATCTAGCATTTTTAGCAGGCTAGATAGAGGGAACCTAGTGTTAGAACACTCACTTATCCACTTTGTCTTTTTTAAAGTATTGCGAGCGAGGAAATAAAAAAAAATGCGAAGTCGGAATCGTACTTACAACCTCTGCGTTTACATTTACATGCTTATGCTCCTGCGCCACGAGAGCCTAAATGCCGTAAAAAAACAAATAAATAAATACTTAGATATTTGTTATTATACATATATAATTACATAATATTTTACGATACCGTCGTAGCTGAAAAAAACTGAGTGTCCTAACACTGTTATGTGCTAATGTGTGAAACTGAAAAAACCGTAAAGCAAATGTAATCCACAACATTCTTATACATTCAACTTATTTTAATTCTATTCGTTATTTTTAAGTTCTAAATTAAAAAGGAATAGAGAATATAAAAAATAACTCTCGTTAACGCGCCCTTTCAACTGCCAACCTGTTCAGCACCTGCCCTATTTGACCGCACTTAAATATCTTTTTTTTGACCTCCGGTCAAGAAGTAGTGATTATATATAAAATAGCTTCAGACTTTTTCCTGCATATTATAATGTCTTCTATGGAACTGTTTCAATTTGTTTAAATTTTAATAATGGAACCGTATGTCTTAGAACTTAAGATAATAAGTAGAGTTTCGCGTACGTGGCGTTGAGTTCTGCCACTCACACTCTATATATGGAAATTGAGAGAAAACATTAGGCTTTCTCTGCACATATCCTATAAGAGGGAATCGTGACAGCCGCCGCTTTTTTTGTTGAAAAAAAAAATCCTGTTTGTCTTTGGCTTTTTAAACTTTAAAAAATTATGCATAAACATTATTATTGTGAAATGAAAAAGTTAGTCAAAGACAAAAGTGACTTTCAACTATAAGTCCTATAGTAGATATGTTCAGTGCAAACGAGGGGCCATAAATATAAAGGCGCTATCTGTTCGTGTAGACCTACTTTTAAGATAAAACGTCCTCATGCTTTTACAATATTGATTTGCGAGACTTACTTTAATTTTAACTTAACGAACTTTATTTATGTGCCTACATTTATTATTATATAATTATAATCATCTTTCTAGTGTATGCTTTAAGTTTTTATTAACTTTTTTCTTATTAAATCCTTTAGTTGTGACTTCAAATACTATTCGGAACTTAATTTGAGCAAAAACCAGAGAAAGGATATACTAATTTCTGTTTAATCGGCAACAGGCAAGATAGAGAATCGTTTCCTCACTCACGCACTCCCATCTGTTTAATCAAAGCGTTAGAACTAGACTTTGTCTCTCTACCTCGCATAGTGCAGTGCGGTGTACTAAGAATAAAGTGGCTGCCTCTTAAGTAGTTGCCTCTTTTTTATCGAATGTTTTCTAAGGTTTTAGCAAGTCCTAGTCGACCTATAAGGTTTTGGTATTACTCGTAAGTGGCGTGTTTAAGCAACAGGTATTCGCTTTGATCGCCGCAGGAGACCAATTAGAAATTGTTGAAGTGAAATCTTTTACTCTGTGCGGTGTTGTATCTTGTACTTGGTGTAAGTGATTGGAGGCTGGAGTAGGTGTGATAATAACATCATTCAAAATAGCGGAATGTTCTGTATTGGATGTTTAGTTATTAAAATATTAGTCTTCACGCCTTTTATTCTTTTAATGTAAAAGTAGCCTAAATATAAGTTAGTTTTATAGTCTCTGAAGAGAAGAAATTTCTTAGTTTTCCATGAAATTACCGTTCGCGCTCAGTTCATCGCGTTGCAGGAAGTGGAGCTTGGAGCAATGCCTGGGACTTAAGTGTGGGTGGTAATGATGGAACTAGAACTGCTTTTCGAAGTATGTATTTAAAAATGAACAAGTGATTTCTAGAACGGGTGAAATAATTTTCTTTGATTGAAAGATTATAGTATGTAATATTCTTCGCTATTAGCACGTTATAGTTGGTATTGCAATAAACGTACACCTTAGTTTTGAACTATCCTACCAATTACTATATATTACTTACTATATTAATGCTTTATTTTTTAGTCAAAGCCTGGACCAAAGATTTGTTAATTATTAATTTTGGACCAATTTCTTGGTATATTTTTCTAATATTTTCATCTAATTACCTATAACAAAATATTATTAGTATAACTTATATGCACATGGGTGTACCAATTAAAAAAAAAATAGTACAATTAATTATAATATGGCCGCTACTGAATAGCTCGAAGTTAATTTTCTTAAATATTTTTTTTTATGAATAACCTTATTAATGTAGTTCTATAGAAATTCCTTCCTCTAAGTCTAATCCAGTGCCAGCATGCAGTTATATGTAAATAGATCAAGTAATCATCTCCTTTTCAGAGGACATTTAAAAATCACACGAGTACCAACGAGGAAACCATTAGTCACTACACGAGTGACGCGGGGGAACAAAAAATGTAACAACTACATCTCCTGCAGATCAAGCTTACCTCATCTTTATGTAAGTAGAAATGATTAATGAATGACAAGAAAAAATATTTTTTCCATGTGAAATTACAACGTTACAGTTTTTAAATTATTCCACAAATACAGTGGAATATATTTTTTTTTGCCTAATGCTGTAATCTGCACATAGCAGAGTCGGCACAGGGAACCTGTGAAGCTAGTTTTAAGATACTCCGTTCCCATTGAGACACTTACAATTTCCACTTTCCGCTGAACTCTTAAATATTGAGTTGCGGAACCATTAAATATTTCATTCCCCTGAGTGGGAGCCGAACCCACAAGCCGTAGCCCGCTTGTGCCCCTGCGCCCTTTGTTACAAATACTGTGTTACTTCTATTCCAATTCGAATAAGTAGGTCGAAGCGGTAGCAATTTTTTATCTTTATAATATTGGTATATATTTCACTTTATAATATAAACCTTTTTTTAGAAAACGCATAATAATTTTGGCGTAGCAGGATTCGAACCAGTGTCCCTTAGAAACCGTTGAATTGAATATAAATAACAAGTATAACTCGTCTGAACTACAAGTGTCAACAGTTTCGTCACTCTACATCACTACGTAGTTAGTAGAGCTCATTCCAATATGCCGGAAGATGTCTTTAATTAAAGCAGTCTTCATTAAGCTTCGAAGTTAATTAATTAAGAACATCCGGCGGTGTTTTCTATTGATTATAAGATATTTAGTTGTCTATTTAAATATAATGACTTTGTTAATAAGATTAATTATAAGTAAAAGATGTATATACTTGTATAGAAACTTAATTAAATATATCTAAATATAGAAGAATGTGCCTGTTTGAGGCAACAATAGTATTAATAGAAAACTTCGGAATAGACTCAAATAAAAAGTATTTAAAATTAATTTAATAAAAAAAAAATACCTTACTGTTAAACAGAAGGTAAGTTATAATTAACTATCAATAATTTCATTATTTCCTCTTTTTTTGATGTAGTTAAAATATTACTAGAGGCCAGTTGTGGCGCAGGGGCAAAAAGTGTGCTGCAAAATCAAGTGGTTGTGGGTTCGATCCGAATTTATATTTTCATTTCTTTGCTCTGGTGTCGAGGCAAAGCATTGAGTTCCATTACTCAACACGTAATGCGTCCAGAAATTGGCGGAAAGTGGGGAACAGAATGTCTTGACACTAGGTTCCATTTGCCTAACCTGCAGTGTGTGGGATATAGCGTGAAGCTGATATATTTTTATTTTATTTGTGCATATATTTTTTTTAGTTTCGAAGCCAATTTTTTTAAACTGAATTAATAAAATTTGTTCTATTCTTAGAAATAATGAACATCAAATGGACTATTAGTTAAATTGTTTTTAATTACAAAATGACGGTCTAGATACAATGTCAGTAGCGTACAACCGCCAATTCCCTCTAATTCCTATCGAATATTGAACCCAACGAAACAATGACAAAGTTATCAAATGATTTCAAATCAATTTCACAATGGAGTCGACTCATAAAGAATTATCTGAGAGCTCTATTGTTACTTGTATTAGTTATAATTAACAAAAGATTACTTCGGGATGATTGCCACTTCGCTTCTGTACAGCTTAAAGATAAGTAATAAGATTTGTTTATTCGAGACTTAGGTACGTGACATTTACAGAAAATATATGTACTTTTATACCAAGTTTTTGCTTTGGAAATATAAATTATTGTCAATATTTAATATGTCACCAGTCGGCTTGTGTAGTTACCAAAATGTGTTACTGAGAAGAGATAGTCGTTCAGGCTCTTACTGACTTTCCTGCTACAAGTTTGGGTACAGCGGAAAGCCATTTAAACAACTACTGTTCTACTAACTCCCATACAAAAACAATACCCAAAGGCTTAATCAAAAATAAATTATAAAAAATCATAGTAAAAAAATAATTACGATATTTTTTTGACTTTTTTAATGTCTCTTAAAATACAAGAACAATAGAAACAAAGGTTAGGCTTAAATTATTGAAATTGTATATAATTTAACGGGCGACCAAGGATGAGTTACACAGTCCACTGGCCTTGGACAATGACGGGTTCATTCCATCAAAGGAACTTCTCCATCAGTGCTGATATTCTTTTATAATGGATAAAACATAATCTAAAAGGGGGAGAACATCAGAAAGTCAAAACAATTGTATTAATATGCATATGGATACCGTCGTGGTTCAGCGATACAGTATTTAACTGTAAGCGTAATGATTGTAGGTTCAGTATCAAATATTTATAAAGTAAACAAAGTTTTCTTATTATTTATGTCATTTTGCTAAGATCTTGTAATAAAAGTAAAAAAAGTCTTACATCTTGTTATGTGTTTTACAAACCAGATATTTTGCATTAATGCTCTAGTGTAGCATCGTACTTCTTCATATTACCTGAAAAAGAAAAAAAAATTACAGTTCAAGAGAGATAATAAATAAAATAAAAATAATTTACTCGCCCGAACGGGGATCGAACCCGTAACTATCGCGATGCGAGACGATGTCCCATTGCGCTACAAGCCCTCATATAAATTAACATGTCACGGCAAGTTAATTAATCGCGGATTCGAATCCGATGATATCTGGTCGCGCTTGCGTGTTCGTCCTCGCATGCCATACCTCCTTATTTCTTCCGTCCTTCCACAGCATGATAATTTAAAGTGTTTTATTATATGTAGTTATGTCTGTATATCTAGATATAATCAGCTATGAGAGATTTATTGCTAATGAACTTATTCTGAACATAATACAGACATAAGTTGATGTTCTGGTCGTCGTGGCGCAGCGGCACAAGGGTCTGACTGTAACTGTAACGCGACGGTAGTGGGTTCGAACGTACTTAATATTTCAAGGAATCCGTTCAATTCACATTTAGTGGGCAATTCGTCAAAGTAGTCATATTGTTGTGAAGTACTACAATACACAAATGACAGCCCCATTGTCACGGTGCTCGTTCGAAGCGAAGCGAAGCGAATGTGTGCCATTGAAAATTGTTGAATAATCGATTTTAAAATGTTATTTTTTGTACATGTAGATAACATGAGGCGAAGACGTTATAGTGTTTTACAGAGTTTACTTCACATACTTAAAATTATCTATTCTGGGTATTTGGTAATTCTGAGGACAGTGTGGAACAGAAGTGTTTTAATGGGTGTCTTAACGGTAGGTTTCCAGGTTCCCCCTGCCTACCCTGCTACGTGTGGGATACAGCGTAATGCTTGTGATCAATAACAACAAGCACGTCTCGCGTCGTCGCGGAACTAACAGTTTTATTCTATTCACATCGGAATATGCGTTGTAAGTACATTTACAAGTCATAAAGTATGTATCTGCGTACTATTCTGGAAGTTTATAATAAAAACACGATTGTCAACAACGATTGGTCTTTTTTATAAATTTCATATTAGGTATTTAAGGCCGTCGTACTAAAGCTTAGTGGCAGTGTTTGAATGTAAACGCGACGGTTGTGGATTGAACAACAGTGGTGGATAGACATCATTTTATACTTTAATTTTCTGGCTTTCATAATAATACAACGCTCAGTTGAATTCCAATCAACCTGCAATGTATCAAAAATTGGACGCCGCGTGGTTAACGGAGTGTCTTGACATTAGATTCTGTCTGTTTGCTAAATGCGGGATACAACGTGACACTAAATTAAAAAGTTTATGCATGCACGTATAGACAACGCGAAACACAACAACAATTAATGTCCTAAAGGGGAACGGATTACCTTACCTCTAGGTTCCCATCGCTTACCCTGTTTCAGGCAGTGTGAGGCTAAAAAAATAATACTATCAAAACCCCGTTACTTTGTCCAGAATACGTATACTGTGGTCGGTGTCAAACGGTAACATCTATCACCATTCTCCACGCGCGTCTCTCTTGTACTGAGGGTACTTGCGTAATAATCAATTATTATTTATTATTTATTTTAACTTAAGTACGTATACTATTATAGTACTGTAGAAATAGGTGAGTGAATATACAAGGTGGTCATTGGTTCATTTCCCAATAAAAATAATGTGTTTTCGTCACCACGTTTGTTTAATCATAGCGTAGCGTTGGTGTTCATGTGTAGTGCAATTTTCAAATGGGATTGTTTTTAGCTACTTTATCCCATACATAGCAGCAGACACTCTGTTCCCATTAATACATTTCCGTTCCTCACTTTCCGCCTGATTCTGGAGACATTATGTGTTGAATAGCGTCCGGTTTTTCATTATTAATATTTTTATTTTTTTATTATTATCTGCATAGGTATAATTCTAGTTCTATATAAAAATGAAAAATTTACTGTTACTTATTTATTAATTTGGTTATGATTAGAAATGCCCGGAGTACTCTAATGTTGGCTACAACGGACAGAAAATTATTTTTTTTGTTGATACATTGTGCACGTGATTGATTGTTGGTTAGAGAGCTTTATTACAACTAATTTGTGATATGATTTGTTTTTATTATACATTTCTTCATATATTGTTATTATAATTTAACTTTATGCCTGTTTTCTGTCCCTCCTGCCTATTTGAACTTGCTTCAGAGGTAAGAATCTAACGGTAAACTTAATGGTGCAAGTTCGTTTCCCGTTTGTGGGAACGATGTTTTTTTATTTTTTCGCTCTGATGAGATAATTTAAAGTGCCGTTAAGTTTCGCCAAAGTGAACCTTACATACAATGACATAAAATTAGACGGAAATTTGTGAACAGAGTATCTTAACAGTAAGTTCCCTCCGCCTCCGTTATAGGCTAAATATTTAGTCCTAATTTTGGCAAATTGTAAGACAACTTACCTTAAAACAAGAAGCCAACTTGCTACTTCTGCTAACACAGTACCCTCGAACCGACGATCAGAATACCGAAATTAGTATAATTGCCTCACCTAACTGACTCTACCTGACAGCCAGGTCTACAAGCACGCATGCCCTCGCCTCCAGCGGTACAACCTAAAATTATGGACCATTATATCTATGAAGAATTCGTATTGTTTTATTTTTTGTTTAACGTTGATCGTTTGGTAATATTTGGGATGGAGGCTGTGGAGATGAGGAAACGACTAGTTTGTAAGTAATACTAATGTTGAGGTTTCTTAGTGGTAGATAGCAGATAAATTCATTATTGTATGCTGTTCTTGTATGTACAATGTATTTTTGCACAACTTGCAATCATACACATATGCTTGCATTTGCACATTCATATACAAAACTATACATTTATATATAAAAACATTTTATTTTTCATTTCGCCGGCCTGGTAGACTAGGCGCTGTGCTGAGTCCCAATAAAGAACATGTCTCGAAAATTCGGAGAAAATTGGTAAACGGAGTGTCTTAACACTAGGTTATCTTTGAATTACAATTCTATTATGCGGGACAAGGCGTGAAGCGGTTTAATTTAACCGCAAATGGCTATAAACAAAAGTAACAACCAGTGTACAAACGAGTGGAGATATTGAAGCAGTAACCAGCGATGCCGATATCCGCAGCGCAGCGGGGTCTCTTAGGTGGATATAAAGCTGAGTACATATTGTATACGTACAATATATGAATGAAGTAAAATATATACAGCGTGTATTGCTAAAATAAAATAAGTAAATACTAAAGTAGTTCACAGTTTAGATGTCTTTTTCGTGGTTTGGTAATTTTAAATAAAATTTAACATTTTAACAAAAATCGATTAATAATTTCTGTTTTATTAAACATAGAAGAACTATATTGGTAAAGATTTAGTTTTTATTTTTTCTTTTATTTGATACACGTGTGGGAATAATGACATAATAAGAAAGAAGGAGAAAAAAAAAGAAATAAAATTTAAGTCATTTTTTTATCGCAGCTATTAAACATTTATAATAGCTATCATGTTTAAGGCCGTCGTGGCACTTTGGTACAGCATATGACTGTAAGCGCTGTGGTTGTGGATTCCATTCCCACTCGAGGGAATGATTATATTTAAGTTACTTTCATTTGGTCGTTCAGGTGAACAAAGCGTAGAGTTAAGTTCCGAACTAGGCACGCAATGTCGAAATTTGGACAATGCACGGAGAACAGAGTGTACTTTAGATACTTATACCTATCCCGCTATATGCAGGTTACAGCGTGAAGCTTCTCTGCTCTTTTGTATCACACATGTATCCATAGCGTTAGATCGCGCTCAGTGGGCGGCGCTTGACGAAATGCTCTACACGAATAATAAATAACCCTAAAGCGATTGCTCTTGCTTAAATACATTAGGAAAACATATAATTGATACGTCTTATATGTTTTCTTAGAGTTATCGATATTTTTTGCGATTATCGCGGTTTATTTTCAATGTTTGAATCTAGCTGGGCTAAAAAGGCTCATTTTCAATCCTAACTCCAAATTTTAACAAAATTAAATTTACTAAATTACATGAATTACATTTTAGCGTTACATATTTAGCAAGGTAGGGTGTCAAGACACTCTTTTTCTCTCTCAGCTAATTTTGAAGACATTTCGTGGTAAGCGGCGGAAACTAACGCCGCGCGTTGTTTTCTTAAGCTTAATATTACTGTTCTTCCAAATTAATTTCGATGCCATAATCATAGCCTTTTCGGACTAAAAACTGTTTCACTGAGTCACAATGGTGTCAATAATTAAGCAAATAAACAGTGCTAAATGGTATGAAAAATATTAAATGACTTAATTACAAACGTTATAGTTTAATTGCCATTAATAAAGTGAGTGTCGGTCAACTAATCGGTCCACCAAGTACGGCGGCGTGACGACAGAATCGATCTATATATAAAGAATCGATTAAAATCCGATTTGTCGCTGTCTGAGACCATTTCCTTATTAAACAGAGTGCTTTTAAGAAAATATATATAAAATGTATAAAGAGTCATCATCTTCAATGATTTAGAAGACCTCCCACGTTGTTTAAGTTAGAGACGAACAAATTGATATTTCCAACTTCGCATTTTTACAGAATATCCAGAGGGAACCTAGTGGCAAGACACTCCTCCCACTTTCCGCTCACATTTTGAAACATTGCATATTGAGTAGCGGAATTCAATGCTGTGCTTTGTTTCGTTACAAAGAGCGAGGAAATAATTCATTCTTCAGAGTGGTGATCGAATCCACATTGGTCGCGATTACAGGTACAGTAGTACGCTTTGCCACTGCGCCACAGGGCCCTCTGCAACGATATATATTTTTTTAAAACTTGAATTTCAATATAACGGGATGTGAAACTACGCTTTTAGGAAACCGTCCAAGCATCCTCTGTCCGCTAAAACATAGGTAGGGCATCTCAAAGATTATTGCTACAAGTCATCATTTGACAAGAGAGGACACCGTGACATACGTTCAAACCACTTGGATATCTCACTGCAGCACGATGACCTCTATATATGTATATTAGATTTTTGAAAATCAAAATAGAGGCGTACACCCACTACAATAATTTCAAATCAATACGAATCCACAGCGGGTACGGCGCTAAGCTCTGCAATGTAACTTTATTAGAATGGGAGCCCCCGACGAGTCGCCGCTGTCCGTAGCGCTATATTTGCCATATTGTACATGTTTATGAATATGAAACGTGTGATTGTAAATGCGATAGCTGTGGGTTCGATTCCCTACCAATTAAATAAAATATTTAACATTTTCATTTTCTCGCTCTGGTAAAAAAACAAAGCGCGACGCGAAGCCTACATAAAGCGGAAAGTGGAGAAAGGAAGTGTCTTAATAAGTGAAAATGAGAATTAAAACAAGATCATTAATCAGTCACGGATAAGTCAATTAACAGAGAGTATTATATTTCTATTAAAATTGCCACAAAATGATCATAACCAACTGGCACATTAAAAATAAGAGCCAGCAACACTCCTGTGGTCCGACTTATTCCTCTATTAAAATAATGAGAGGATTGCAACGTTTTATTGTTATTTTATCGTTCGTTTCGTATTGCGCGGATTAAAATCGCTTTAAAATTTTATGTCCGCCGTTTAAATTTTGGCAATAAAAGGCTTACACCGCATTTGGGCGGCTGCGTTACGATATATTGCTGGTTCCTTTTATTTATGTAAAAAATACGAAAGAATATTCCTTTTTATAGGTTCACGCTTTATCCCCAATTTTCTGCAAATTCTATCCTTTTCCAGGAATTTTGTCTGCTAAGTGGTGGAGCTCAACGTCAAGCCTTGTCTTTTTACCAGAGTGGACAAGTTAAAATAGTTCATTCACTATTTAATTGGGAATCCCAAACACACCCACAACCGCCGCGTAGCAATCAGACACGTGTCTCACTGTGGAACGACTATTTCAATATTTATTAAATATAATTTCTATCATTAAGATTCGAACCCACTACGCAATAACGTCAGTAAAATTAGCGACTAACCTCTGCTGCGGTCACCCTACTAATATTATTAATGTGAAAGTTTGTGAGGATGGGTGTTTGTTCCACGAAAAAACTACTGAACGGATTTGGATGACACTTTACAGTAATATTGCTTATATGTATGTATAGCAGAACAAAGGCTACAAATTATGTAAAGATATAATAATTTGGTTATATAATATAATAAACGGGCGAAGCCGCGCTTGGGGCTAGTTCTCATATAATTGCACTGTTTCCGTTTCTCACGGCCCACTGAGCGCGACGTCCCAAAACGTTTTCCAAATGATTAGTTTCGTGTGATTTGTCTCACCAAAAATTACTACGTCTCAAATGAACTATTTTTTCATATCTATACTAATATTATGAAGTTGAAGAGTTTGTTTGTTCGTACACGCTAATCTCAGGAACTACTGGCTCGAATTAAAAAGTTTTAGCTTCACGCTATTTCGCGCATATAGCACGGTAGGCAGAGGTAACTTGGTCTTAAGAAGCTTCGTTCCTGATTTTCCGCCCAATTTCCGAGACATTGCGTGTTAAGTAGCTGACGTCAATGCCGCGACCTCAATGTATTTTTACCGGAACGTAGAAATGAAAGTAATTAATTTCCCAGAGTGGAAATCAAACCCACAACCGTCACGCTTACGATCAGAAGCGGTGCCCTTTTTTATATTTTTGATGGAACCACAGAATGTATCATGTTTCATACACAGCGCTTAGTTTTATTATCATTTGACCACAAAAGTAAATACATAGGTTGCAGATAAAAATAGGTTTGTAATTTCCTAATCGTAATATATTTATACATTATTTTAATTTATTTCAAATGAGTTATGAAATAAAGTATTAAAATAACATTATCGATAAAAATTAATATACGATACAATTGTTTTTTTTTTTTCATTTTGTTAAGAACGCTTACTTGAACATAAACATCTTTACAGACAAACACACAGGGTTAAATCAGTACAACATATAAAAGTAAATCACAGGAAGCTGTACTCAACTCTTTAACGTACTATAATAGGGCATATCAAACTGTAATGAGTTCGTGACAAACTAAATTGCATTGTAATTAGTGAGAGTAGTGCGACCGCAGATACCGACATCATCTCTGTGATTGTAGAGACGATTAGATGTTAGATAAATGTTATCTTGGGGGGTCTAACAGGGACCCAATTTTCGAGATATTGCGTGTTGAGTGGCGTAACTGAACGCCGTACTTATCATGTTACCATAGCGAAGAAAGGAAAACAAATCATTTATCATGGGAATAGAAGCCGAAACTTTCGTAACAGTATGAAACTTTTCAAAGTATTAAGTTCATTAAAACAATGTTAATAACGTATGCAGATGAAGTTATTACAGGTTTATAGCCAGCTTTATATCGAGCTATAACAATTTAAGTTACCATAAAATTGCACACCTCACTCGTGTTGTTAGCTGTAATAAAGTACTAAAACTTTTGTATAGCATTTCATACTTTGATAATTCTAATCAGGAAACTAGATTGGAAATTGCTCGAGCGTATGAAAGAGTGTTTGTAGTGTATATTAATATTTCTTTGATTTATGTATATAAATGAATATATATAAATATATATACCTCGGCGTTCCAACGATCACTAATCTAAGTATACTTTATTTATTTTATTTAGGCATAATCTATTTGTATGTTATACTAGCGGCCCGCCCGCGGCTTCGCCTGCGTGAACAACGTTATTATTAATTTCGGTCTCCATGAGTACCTACGTCCTATAAGTGACGTCCATGCAAAATTTGAGACTCCTAGCATTTGTAGTAACGAAGTTTCATACAAACTTTCAACCCCAAAAACAACCCCTTAAAAGTCGAATATTGCAAATTCCCGTCTTAGCGGGCACCTACGTCCTATAAATAACTCCTATGCAAAATTTTAGATTCCTAGCACTTGTAGTTACTGAGATTTCGTGATGAGTGAGTGACCTTTCGATTTTATATAATACTAGCGGCCCGCTCGCGGTTTCACCCGCGTGAGCTA
Organism: Heliconius numata; assembly: GCA_016802625.1. Taxonomy (NCBI): domain Eukaryota; kingdom Metazoa; phylum Arthropoda; class Insecta; order Lepidoptera; family Nymphalidae; genus Heliconius; species Heliconius numata. Next base: position 217,817 of record JAEBDU010000062.1, on the reverse strand, counting down.
TGTTATTATTAATTTCTGTCTCCATGACTACGTCCTAGTGACGTCTATGCAAAATTTGAGACTCCTAGCATTTGTAGTAACGAAGTTTCATACAAACTTTCGACCCCAAAAACAACCCCTTAGAAGTCGAATATTGCAAATTCCCGTCTTAGTGAGCACCTACGTCCTATAAGTAACTCCTATGCAAAATTTGAGATTCCTAGCACTTGTAGTTTCTGAGATTTCGTGATGAGTGAGTGACCTTTCGATTTTATATATATAGATATAGATATAGATATAGATATAGATATAGATATAGATATAGATATAGATATAGATATAGATATAGATATAGATATAGATATAGATATAGGTACATAGCGAAAAAATTCCTCTTTCAAGTTTCCTTTCCATTCATAAATATTAATAAACGAAAGAAACAAAATTATATTTATATATCTCCTGCATTCGAATTTGAACTTGAGAAATCAACAGGGATGCTGAAACTGCCCCGATAGAGTAAACAAGTAAATACATCTTCATAAACATACACGATACTTACGCCTTTTTCTGTATTTGCAATAATATTTTAACAGGCGCTTAAATTTTATAATACTTGAAAAATAACTGTATAAGTAACAATTATGTACCTAATTTAACAGCTAAATCGTGTGTTTCAATATATACTGTTTTCTTAGTAAATATACTGAAGTTTCAGCCTATAATGCTTCGAGTACTAGAGCACTTGAATCTAGCGGGTTCAAATCCTGAATGTGTGTATGTACACAAAGTCTAACACAGTCTATAAACTATTTATTTATTTTTATCTTGATAGGCAGACAGGGAAAATCTAGTGTTAAGACACTCCGCTCTCCACTTATCGCTGCAGATTTTTGAAGCACTCTGTGTTGAGTAACGAAACTCGACGCCGCGTGTCGTTTTACCAGTGCAAAGCAGAAGAAATAATTTCCCTGAGTTTACAGTCTAGCACCGTGCCACATGTTTATTTATTAATCGCATTTGACAGTCGACTCGCTTACCTCGTTAGTAAAAGCGGGATACAGTCCCTACTTTACATGATTACCATTTTATATTTTCTAAGAAAACTAAAAGAAGCGCACGCGAAGAATTCATTAGAAACTATTAAGCAATGAAATTCCGGGACAGAAACAATGCAACAATGTGTATAAACTGAACAACAAAGAGCTATAAGGATTTTGTATGGCTTCGCCTGTTTTTTTTTTATTTTGAGGCTTCTCTAGAAGTAGGCAGAGAGTTCCCATTTTACACTCGTTTTAAAAATTGTCGTGACGCGGTGGCACGGCGACATCCGAGGGCAAATGCGAAGCGTTGTACCTTCGATTCCCACTCAGGGAAATGAATTATACTCTTTTTCTTTCTCTTGTAACAAGGCCAAGCGCGGCGTCGAGTTTTTCTTTCTCTTGTAACAAGGCCATGCGCGGCGTCGAGTTTTGATCGGGTTCGTGGAAAACGGAGAGTCTTAAAACTAGGTATTCTCTGCCTCTCTTGTTCTTTGCGGGATGCAGCGTGAAGTTACTAAAAAAATTATTCCAGACAGACAAACTATATTTTTAATTAGTATGTATGTTTGTATACGTGTGAACAAATGGTAAACAAACTGTAAGCACGCATCCTTTGAGTCAGAATAATCATGTTATCGTAAATGAAAGTGAGAAATTATGTAAAAAATACATTTAATATTTTTGTTATTTATTTATAACATTAATTATGAATAGAAGAAGATTCAAGATATTACAAAAGATAAAAATGAAATGAATCCACCCACCAACAGCACAGAAGATTTTTGCAATCCCTGCGATGGACACATTGAATGCGCACCCACTGCTATACTGTTAATCTCTTTGATTCATACCCTGTATGGGCATATTGGACCTGCGCCAGATTATTTCCATAAAAACGAGGAACTCCTCAACGATGACAAAACTAGTGTAAATTCGAAACTTAGAAAAGCTTATAGGAATAAATTTGTGTATAATGATGATATTGAAGATGGTGAGAGGGAAGACTATGATTTTATAGTTGTGGGTGGAGGAACAGCCGGCTGCGTGGTTGCTAGCAGACTGTCAGAAAATAGGAAATGGAAGGTGAATTAGTTTTATGTATATGTTAACTAGATGACTTCGCTACTAGCTTCATCCCGCGCTCGAAGTAATTATAAAAATAATATAAAAATCACTCGCACAAAAATTTTAATTACGTACCTATCAGCAATATAATAATTTAATTGAAAAAGAAATATTATATTTATAAAATACTAATGATACAATTTCTAAAAATTATATAAAAAAATAAAATAAATCAGCTTCAAGTTGGATCCCGCATTCAGAAAAATGGAACCTAGAGGAATTCAGAGATTTCCATCTCTGATTCTCTGGTGAAGTCTGGTGTTAAGTAAAGTAAGTCTCTAGTGCAAGGTCCCTCTAGTGTTAAGACACTAGGTTCCGTCCGTTCCCCACGTTCCACAAAATTTGTCGAGGCATTGCGTGTGGAGTGGCAAAATTCAACGCCGGGTTCTGTGCCTTGTAGCCAGACGTAGAAGACAAGTCTTAACACTGAGTTTTCTCTGCCAACCATGCTAATATGCGGAATAGATCGTGAAGCAAAATAGACCGTTATAAAACTATGTTTAACAATTTCGCAGGTTTTACTCATTGAAGCTGGCTCTGAGGAACCCAAAATCACAATAATCCCAGGCCTTACTAGTGAATTTAAAGGATCTGCCTTGGACTGGCAATTTTCCATGCGGCCAAAGAAAGGGTACGTATAACTACTTATATATTCTCCTAAAAATAAAAAATAAGTATATAATGAACAAGATGAATATGAGAGGTCGTTGTGGCTCAGCGTCAGAATGTGTCAACCAGAATGCGTTGGTTGTGAGTTCGATTTCTGCTGGGGGAATGATTATAATACTAGTACCATGTCACGCAAATTTAGCGGAGAGTCAAAAGCGGAGTGTTTTAAAACTAAGTGCCCTCTGCTAACCCTGTTATGCACAAAAGTTGTGAACATCGTTCTTACTACTACAACAAAATGGCAGTTTTAATTGTTTCACTATTTTAAATGTATACTAATGATGAGCACAAATATTTCTTAAATATAAAGCTAAATCAAATATTTAAATACGTTTCAGATTTTGTCAAAATCGTGACATAAACGGTTGCGAGGTGGTACAAGGTAGAGTCGTCGGGGGAACGTCGACCATTAACGACATGGCGTACATGAGAGGCAGTCCCGCGGATTACGACGAATGGGCTCTCAACGGCAATGAAGGGTGGAGCTTCAGCCAAGTGCTGCCCTACTTTAAGTACTCCGAGGGGAATTACGACAAGGATATATCAAAGAACAAATTCTTCCACTCCACGCAAGGGCCACTAGACGTGGGCCGCTATCCGTACGTTGACGAGAACGCTGATGTCCTACTCAGTGCGCTAAACGAACTCGGCTATAATTATACTGACGTTAATGGACGGAATCAGTTAGGGTTCATGAGGATACAGACCATGTCGTACTTCGGAGAACGTGTGAGTGCGTACACAGCGTTTATTGAACCTATTAGAAAACTAAGAACGAACATCAACATAATAACACAAGCTCTTGTAACTAGAATAATTATTGAAGACGCCAGAGATAACTTCAGAGCTGTAGGAATAGAATATATAAAGAATGGTACAAAAACAATTGTGAAAGCTTCGAAAGAAATTATTATAAGCGCTGGTGCTATAAATTCACCAAAACTTTTAATGCAATCTGGTATAGGACCAAAGGAGTATTTAGAATATTTAGATATTAAAGTGATATATGATTTGCCCGTGGGAGGTAATTTTCAAGATCATGTATCTGTTTGTCTGCCCGTAATAAAGTTGGGTAAAACGGCTACTACTTGCAAATTTCCAGAAAAATTAAAAGATATCACAACTTACTATTCTAAAGGCTTAGGACCTCTATCGGCTAACTTTCAGGTTGTTGCTTTCTTCGAAAGTAGTATCTCCGAAATTTTAGGAACCCCTGACATTGAATTTAGATTTCGTGGACATAATTCAAATATGTACTACGATAGAATAGATATTTGCACATCTTTATTAACACCCAAAAGTCGGGGGCAAGTTGTGTTGAATGCGACAAATCCTATTTTTGGATCGCCTTTAATTTATCCCAACTTTCTTAAAGATCGCACTGACGAGAAGAAAATATTAGAGGGGATACAAGAAGTTGTCAGACTTTTTGACACTGAAGTGTTTAAGTCAGCAGACTTTGAGTTTGATCCTCGCCTGATACTTAATAATGAATGCAAAGAATATGAACGTGTTACACAAGAATTTTGGTCATGTATAGTGAGACAGTTTACTGCTCCTCTGCATAATTATGTTGGAACATGTAAAATGGGTCCAGCGAAGGACCCTGAATCTGTGGTCGATTATAATTTAAGAGTATATGGCGTTGCAAGTTTGAGGGTAGTTGACGCGTCGATAATACCTAAAATAACCAGGGGTTCAACTGCAGCTCCAGTAATAATGGTAGCTGAGAAAGCTAGTGACTTAATAAAAACAACGTGGTACTAATTTTTTTATTTAATTTTAAATGTATAAATCTAAGCGTATTATTATTTTAAGTTCTTACTTAATATTATAAAAAGTTGTTTTTGGTCTCTTTCCAGTCTTTCATTATTAATTTGTTTGCCTTTTCAGCAATCATAACTGTTGGTATATAAATGCCACCACGTACATGTGTTGGCATTACTGATGCATCAACTATTCTAAGTCTTTCAATACCATGTACTTTCAAATCATAATTAACTACGGAGATGGTTCTGTTCTCTCCCATACGACATGTACCTATAGGATTGCCTAAAGCTTTTGTATAATGTCTTGCGATACAATTCCACTGATCACGGTTTTGTAATCTATCACAGGGAAATACATCTAAAGGAGCTAATTTGATTTCCGCTTTCTTCATCTCCTTTGTATCGATCATTTGCAATGCTATATCAACGCTATCAATGATTGCATCCAAATCTTCAGATTCTTTCAAAAGATTTGCCTGTATAACAGGTCGACCATACTTGGGATTTCTCTTGTTTAAGGTTACTTTACCTTTACTTTTAGGCTTCAACAATACTGGGTTAATAATGACTAAATTATAGTATGGTAGTGGTAAGTTTGACTCTTCAGCCGTGTGTACAGATACGTTAGTAAGCATAAATTTGTCACTTCTAATATAATTTCCTTCCAAAGACAATTCCACATCTGGTCCGTTTTTATTTTGGAAAAGTTGAATAAATGCTGATATTTGGTTTATACCTCGAGAAGCTAACGGCCCGCCTCTATTTTGAAACCAAATTTTAAAATCTTCAATAATTTGATTCTCACTGAATGTTGGTACTTCATTTAGAGTAAATGCTAGGCCACCTGTTGTCACCTGGTCCTGATAATTGGCTCCTACTGGAAGATCGACTTTTACGGTTATGTTATTTTTAGTTAGTTCAGTTGAAGGTCCCACGCCTGATAGATGAAGTAATCGTACATTATTTATCGCCCCTATGGTCAAAATAGTCTCTTTTTTGGCATATGCCGCTTGTTCTTTGCCCTTTTCTACTTCATATATAACTCCTTCTACAGTTTTTTCTTGTTCCTCAATAATAAGTTTTGTTACTGTAGCCTTCGTCTTCACTATTAAATTCTTCCTGTGCCTAATTGGCTTAAGAAAAGCACTATACGTACTTAGGCGGGTGTTGTTATACATAACAAATTGATTGTTTACAGCAGCTTCTGGCACATTTGTATTAATATCTACAGATCGAAATCCTAACTCTGCAAACGCACCCAGAAATAGTTCCATGTAACGATCAACGTATTTAAATCTTTGTACATGCATTTCTCCGCCGCGAGAATGGTAGAAAGAATTCATGAGAACATCGTAATCACCTGAAAATAATAATAGGAATGTGCTTATTTATATTAAGTACTGAATATTTTTAAACATAATATTAAATCAGTTTCACGCTGTAGAGGGAACCTAGTGTTAAGACACGCCGTCCTCCATTTTCCGCCAAATTCTGAAGGAATTGCGTATTGAGTGTGGAGCTCAATGCCGCGCTTTTCCTCAACACTAGAACGAAGAAATTAAAATATAAATTTAAATAAATATTTCATTTCCTTGAGCGAGGATCCAAGCCACGATCAGTCGCGTTTACACACGTGCTAGTCACACACTTGTACCTGCGCCAAAACTGGCCTCAATAACAAACATAATACTTACATCTATACTTATATAATAACACGATACAAGTTTTGTGGTATAAATATATATTTTTTTATAATACAAATTTATTATGACCGAATAAAGTGTGTGCTGAAACATTTATTCTCACCGTTATCTTCAGAAGTTTTGAAATGTTCAATCAAATTTTCAAATTTCCAGTCCAAAGAGCCCATTTCTCCATTACTATGCCAAGCATCATAATCTTTCTTTGATCCTCTTGTGTATTTCATATCATTAGTAACACTAGATCCTCCGAGCACTTTCCCTGTTTTTACTTCACAACTACCTCCAGGTCTGGATAAGCATGAAAAGCCATTTCTTTCTGTTCGGAAATTCCATAAAATTGGGCGAAATTCCTTTGTAGGTACTCCAGGGATGCTGTAATCTATGTTCTCTTCATCTCCAGCTTCAAGGACTAGGATCTTTAAGAAATTAATTATTAGGTTTTAAAAATTGAAAAAATCTAATAAGTTTTTGCCGCCTTATTTTGTATTACAAAATATTACAGAGTTAAAATTTAGAATTTTAACATCACCATCGCGTTCTTCCTCGCATAGTGGGATAGGAAGAAGGAAATTTGTGTTAAGAGTTTCAGATACTCCCTTCTCCACTCTGGGAAAAAGAGGAAGTGGAAGTATTTGATAAATAAATATTTTTTGTCAATTTCGTTTCCTTTCCTGTAGATATTTAGAGTAATCTAAAATAATAAAAAAGACTGACATATCTACTAAGAGCACGTTTTCCCTCACCTTCCAGTCAGCCACGGCGGACAGTCGATTGGCGAGCACACACCCGGCAGTCCCGCCGCCCACTATGATGAAGTCGAACACGCTGTTTTGTAAATTCTTCTCATCTGCTTTGCTCTTCGTGGCTTTAGAGAACAGATCGCCGTTCACTTTCACGTTTGTAGCGAGTAGGTATAACGTGATGATGCTATTATGGGAATTATAATATACCATAATCATATTTTGAAAATAGAATACTTAAATAAAATAAAAAAAATACTTAATAAGAACGAACCTTAAACAAATTTTAATATCCATTTTAATTATCCGAGCGTTCTCATCAGCCTTCACGGAGAACCCCTGACCAGACTGACTGCTACCGCCAGTGTTCACGCTTCACCACACATCCGGCTGAGGATACACGGACAGGATACGGATATAAAATGCCGTTATATAATTGTATCCGGTTTTCAAATATTATATATGTATTACATTTTTTATGTGTAATATCCTATTTATGTCATAATTGCGCTTGGTTGTTTGTTTGTCCATTTGTTATGTGAAGAGAAAAAAAAAATGAAAACGCAACAGACTGCACTTGTCGATTGTACATATGTAATATGTTCTTATTCCACTTGGCTAGTTTTAATTGAAAATAAGTTAAAAAGAATGGTCTTTCTATTAGACAGAAAAAACGATGTGCCGAGACTCTTAAAAGATAAAGTTAACCCTGAATGCTTATATGAGACATAATTTTTTTACCTCCTTTCATGTTCCCCGCATAGCGGGACCCTATTATTAAAACACCTCATCCTCCACTTTTCGCCTAATTTCGACATTGCGTACGTTCAATGATGGAAGTCAAAGCCACGTTTTATTTACCAGAGCGGAGAAGTGAGATTAATTTAAATAAAATCATCGAATCCGCAACCGCCGCGATGAGAAGCAGACTACAGACACTGCTGCGACAGCGACACTCATTAATCAATCACTCAATGTCTATAAAAATAGTTGCAAAGCTAAGATAGATATATAACAAAAATTTAGGTGATGTCTTCAAAATATAAAAAAATATGTTTAAAGTTTTTAAAAATCACTTTTATAGTTAACCTGAAGCGAAGTCGAATGAAAATTGTTGCTTATCAAAAGGAAACGTCTAACAATATGACAACGAATTATGCATATAATATATATATTACATATATAGGTGTGTACGTGGAATACAAAAAATAAACTTTAATAATAAGTGTATGAATTTTCACTTTATTAATGTTGTAATTGCTTAAATAATATACCTTGAGGTACATAAATAGTACCTACATATATAACAGTTTATTATATCTAACTATTCAATGTAGAAGGTGGATTGCCAATTGGAGTTGTTATTAATGTATTTGAATTTGATATATCACTGAACTCCTCGTGGTGCTGCGGGAGAGCGTCGACTGTACACGTAATAATAGTAGGTTCGATTCCCACTCGGGGGAAACTAAAACGGAGTTTAATGGTTTTTCTCACAGTAAAAATGCAATTCTCTCATTCCACTGGGGCGTTCGTTTATCACTGGGGCGAAGTCGGGGGATAAGCTAGTTTAAATATACATTTACAGACATACGAAATATATAATATATCATGTATCGCTTAAAACGACAAGGACTTGTATATCCCGCGGGATAACGGACCGGAAATTAAACTGACCACCCTAGTTTATGAGCGCCATGAGTCAAAGTTATTGTTTAACTTGAATAACTTATGAGATAATACTTATTAGAGATATATTTGTATGTAAGTTAAGTGAAAATTAATGACACTGTAGTGGCTCAGTTATTAAGTGTCTTTCATTATTTAGTATTAGCGGTAGTAGTGAGTTAAAATCTGAAAATGAAACTAGATTAAGTAAAAAGAAAAAAAATGCATATAATCTAACAAATAATTAGGTATATTTTAAGTAATTAACTACATAAGTGTAGATGCCGCCGTGACTATTGTGGGCTCACCTTGGGGGAATAACATATTTTCATTTCCTCGCTCTAATAACAAGACAATGCATGGCTTAGAGTTCCATCACTCAACACGCAATGTGTCGAAAAGTGGAGAGAAATGGGGCTCACTATATAGGTACTTTATAATAAAGGAACAATTAATTCCACGTTTTCACAAATATACTGGTAGAGTAGTTTATATTTTGTTTTAATAGATTTACGATATTATGATTGTGTAAACTCGTTACAGCTATTTGAAGAAGTTGGGTAATAATATGATTCGCTGGCGGACGTTGATATCTCCTATTGCACGGTTTGCTACACATACATTAAAATTAAATATCTTTATTTATTTTATTAATAAATACATTAAGATATTTATATTTATTGTACGCCCTCCCCTCCTCCCGAGTGAAAATCGAAACGAATCCATTACTATAGCATATTCAGGTAGATACTTTTATTTACATATTTTATAGAAGCTTATTTTTAAATATCAATATTTTTTTCAGCTTCACTTTAACCTTAATGGTAGACAGAGGAACCTGGGAACCTGGTGTTAAGAAACTCCGTCCTTATTAAGTCACTTCCGTTCCCCACTTTTCGCTAAATTCTAGATGCATTATTTTGATTGGCGAAACTCAACGCTGCGTCCGGATTGAACGATCAACATGAGTGAGACTTTTCCTTTAATTTAAATTTTACGGATAGATCTAGGTTTCCATTTAACCAAGACAGATTTAAACCCACTGTCTCCACAGTATGGGATCGTCGCGGCGACTTCTCTTTCTTATAGCGACATCTAGGGCAGTGGACGACAACTACAGTATAGCTTACGTTACTACTGTGTAATGTAGATGGCGCTGCTTGAACTTAATCTTCAATTCTTCACTTTTCCAACTTTTTTTGAAATAAGTAAATTATGTTTTTTTAATATAATGATTTTTAATAAACGTAATAAATATATCTTTTTATAATTCATATAATATATAAAATATACTTGTGTTTTATTAATAATCGAATTATAAATTATACGAATTCTTTTAGCCTGATATTGTATCTTGCATATAAGAAGGTAGCAGAAGGAACCCGGCAACCTACACAAAGGGTGCAGCGTTCCCATTAAGACTTTTCTGTTAACAATTTCAGCAGAGTTCTCTTCAGAACTTGCATTGCGTGTTAAATGGCGGAACTTATCGCGCTTTGCCTTTAATTGAAATGAAAATATTAGATATTTAAATTCCTCACGTGGATATCGAACCCGATAATAATCCTCTAGTCATTTAAATTAAGTAAAATATAGTACCCCAAAGTATATATAAATCAATCAAAGTATGTATAGAAAGATCCTATCTAAGTAATGATATCTTGATATTAATAAAAATATGGAGAAATCTTGTTTCAAAACAGGATTATCCACCGCACACAACACTATAGACGCGTATAAGCAAAAAGTATCTAAGCGCACCTTAGCGGTCCTGCAGACTGCAGGCTGCACCTAAGTAGTACTCGCACCATAACTCACTGCATCCTACAATTACATGATTCGACGTTGTAAATCAATAGTTTGCAATTTATGTTTATTGCTCTGATATTACCAAACGATTCCATTTCATATCCGTTTAGTGATGCGCCTACAGATAGTGCGTGCTCTAGTGTAATTAGCGCTTAAGAATATGTAAAGATTTAAAATTGTTTAAACTATTTTTGAATACTTAGGTCTCATCTATTTTAGTATTTGATTATTTTGCCCTTATTAGGAATTGAATCGAGATCAAATTCCTACGTTATATTTTTTTTAGCTTCACCTTTATCCTGCATATAACAGAGAAGGCACAGGAAACCTGGTAACCTGGGCACCTACTAAATAAAATTTCGTATCCCACTTTCAGCGGAATGCTGGATATTAATTCCATTGATGAAATAATAACAGGCTTTACTGTCTTAAAAATAATTCTATTTACGGAGTGTCTTAACACTAACTTGCCAAGGTATTTCTGCCTACCCAACTATGTGCAGGATGAAGCTACAAAAATAAAAAATACAAGCCCTAATTTATAAGTGTACTGTACCTATTAAATTTTTTCACAAAATTAGAATTGCATCTACCTATTTTCTTTCACAAATTAAATCTTCCTAAGGTAAAGCGTCTAAATCTTAAATGGATTAATAAGTCTTAGTTACTCCCAGTTCAGAGTGTTTTGTGTTATCAACAGGTACCTACTTTGCAATATAAAAATTGCATACAGATTGTAATAAAATGAAACGGAATCGTAAGTAAACATATAAAATACATTACAGCGGTATTTAAACCCGCGTGTTGGAAGGACGCCAATTGATTGTGCGCTCGTTACGCGGGATTGAGGCTTTATCTTATAAAGTACAGCTGGGATTATCTGCCATTTTATATTTTTGTTTCTTTTTTACATATTTCCTGATAAATTATTAGTGTTATTTATTAATTATACAAGTAAATAAAAAAAATATAAAAAACAGATCCACTGCAGCTTGCACATTGCAGCTTTTTCTCTTATATTACTTATTTTTAATAATATTAGTTGACTTGGACTTTATTTTAGTAAAAATAAGTATTCTTAAATTTGCTATTACCATCTATAAGGCGCTAGTTTATTAGGGGTGAAAGCTGTAACAATAATTGAAAGATGACAAAGGCGTACTTTTATCGTTTCTCATTTATAAAATGAAAGAGAAAAAGAGGCGACAAGTACTACAGTTGCTCTTTACGACTAGCTAAATGTTAATATAATCATTCATTCTCCTGACTTGAAATCGAACTCACAACCATGCCGTTAACAATCACTGGTGTATGTACCACTGCGCCACAAAGGGCTCTTACTAACTTCCCTTCCATTCTTTATGTAAAATTACCTATTATATCTTATTTCATAGTATTATTCATACATATAAAATACAGTAAGTTTACACAGTGTAGGACAGTGTACAATAAAACGCTTCCAACTCCCGTCAATTAGGCCCGAGAGCCGCAAATCCTTGTGTCTTAATGTCCCGAGATAAGACGTCTCAGACGTTTGGCTACTTGGCCAGCGTCATAGACCTACAATATGCTTAGATGTACATGTTTTAATTGAATTGACAATATTAACTTATTATATTAAATTATTATTATCATGCTAAATAACAACTTCATAATTCTGGTTATTGGTGTAGCTTATTTGTACAGTTATATATTTACATTTGAAATATTCATTCAATTAATATTTAATTATTTTTTTAATAATCACAATGTAAAAAGTCACGAAATGTTATAATTTAAAAAAAATATATATAATTTAGCTTCAGTTGAAGAAATGTAAAATTTTATACTTACATTTAAAAATAAATATATATATTTTTAAATATAATTTATACACATTAGATAAATTTCTAAAAAAGTATATAGTAAAAAGTTATAGATATTTTATTCCATTAAGCTGGCTTTGTAGCTAACATTTTAGTAACAAGACAAGCATAAAAATGTCAATGCTCTAAAATAACATTGTTAACTCTATAGTCCAAGGGTCAGTCGGACAAATCACCAGCGATCGTTCAGATAAGATCGTAACACGCAGCTGTCTGTAGAGACTGTAGGACAGCGACAGACCGGGATTAGGGCGGGGTTGAACAGGTGGACGCACTGATTTTATTGTACAAGACGACTATTTCACTTCAAGTTAAGGGGTAATATGCTTAAATCTATTACGTTTACCCTTGTAGACGTGGAAGTTTAGAAAGCTGTATCTCACATACGACAGGGAAGGTAGAGGGAACCTAGTTATAAGATATAGATATTGCTTCTTGAGTAGCGAAATCTAATGCTGTACTTATATTATACCTTGTTACAAGAGTGTTTAATTCTAATAATACATTCCCCCAAGTGGTAATCGAACCCTGCACCCGTCTTGTTAACAGACGCTGTGCCGCTGCACAACAACTGACTTACATTATAGAGCTTTGATTTAGATATTGTCGCTCAACTAGATAGTAACAAAGTTAAGTAAGGAGAACTTAACGTGAGATTATAGGTTCAATTCAGCGTCTCCCTATCGATGATGATTTTACTATATTTGATAATCGTTAATATGCCCCATACATCAGGGCACGCAGAATTCTGGAGGCGTTGAGTGTTAAGTAGCGGCACTCAACGCCGCGCCTTGCTTTGGACCCATCACCAGTTGCGTTATACTGTTACGAGTATATAAATAATGTCAATTCTTCTCCATACAAATATATAATATTAATTAAAAAATTAAAAAGATTTACCTTTATACTTTGAAATGAAGGGTGCACTAATAAACGTACCTGAAACGAAATACAGTTAATTAAAGTTTAGAAAATACTATTTTTCAAATAAGAAATAGTTTGCAGTAATCTTCCCATGACTTATTTTACTTCTTTTTAGAAAAAATCAACTGAATCCATTCAGTAGTTTTCGCGTTTAAGTGGAACAAACATTCATCCTCACAAACTTTAACATGTATAATATAATTAGGATTACCGTTCTAATTACAATAGCTTGTTAAGCTTAATCATTGTTATATACAATCTGGGGTTTAGAAGTGACAGATGCCTCTCGCGCCGCCGTAGGTACTTAATGAAGAGTAATCCGCGTCCCGCAGTCTGCATACACGGGACCAAGTTTATTTCCATTATACATATTGCTTATATATAAATGAGTTTGTGGAAATTTTGATTTTCAACTAAATTGCTTGATACTGCACTACAGGAAACATGGCTGTGAAATGATTATATTAGTATCTAGTAATAATTATATTAAAAATTTTCCTTTTCCTTTCGTAAATTCGTTACATGAAGTTAAAAAATGTTAAGAAAAATGTAATTCAGTCTGCATCGAAACAATTGACTATCCAATGCAAAACATTTTATCAATTCTAAGTAGTTCTCGAGTTAACCGCTATCAACCAAACAAAACCTTCCCCTTTATAATGTTTATGTTAAATGTAACTTTCCTTCAGCTCTATTCCCGTAACACATGCAAGCGCAGTCACAGGTAAAACCTAGTATAATTTATAACGTATATTAATTATATGATAGTAAATGAGCCCGCGCCCCTGTGGGCTGTGAGGCGAGTGCGCTGTTTGACTTAATGGCGCTCTAAACACATTGTCGTGTTCCTGCGCGTTCCAGTTATATTATAAAGCCTTCTTTTGATGTTTACTTGGTAATTGGCCATTTTTATCATATATACGTATACAAGAATACATATTTGACTACACATTACGAAAGACGAAAGAATAGTAAGATACGTAGGCACTGCGTCTTGAATGGCGGAACTCAACTTCGCGCTTTGCCTCGTTCCCAGGACGAGGAAATGAAAATATTAAACAATTCAACGACTCTAGTGGAAATCGAACCCACAACGTGTCGTGTTTACACCGACGTGTTACGTCTGTGCCCATGCACGACGACTGGCCATCAACGTCATAAAGGTATTAAAACAGACTTTAATGTTTACGTCTATATAAGATTTTCTTTTCTTCAGGGTTGTGTAGAGCCACATGAACTTCTGTAGGCTATAATAAGAGGCTATACTACTACACATATAACTATCACATAATAATTTACAAAAACTTATACTCGTGATGAAAAAAACAAGATATCCAAGTATAAAACTTGTGAAAGTTAAAACACCATATGAAGTATATTCTTGTCAATGAGGTCATCGATACATCGTCTGACAGAAAACGTGACAGTTGTGAGTTCGACACCCATTTGGGAGAATATTAATTCATTTTTCCGCTCTTGAAATTAATGCCGCTATTTGTCTTACAAATAGCGGCGTTGAGGGTCAAGCCAGCCGGAAAGTAGAGCCGGAACAAGGCGTGAAGCTACTATAGCATGCTAATTATAAACTATGGATATTAATTAACAGATACCTCCTGTAAACAATTAACATGCACTTCGCTGACTACGTTTAGGGTGTAATTAGACACTTCCGATAGACTATTATTTAGTGAATGAACACAACGTATGCTTAAATATTAGTGATGGGTAAATGTGATTTTTTGAAAAAAATCACCCAATGTTAGCGATACCTGATATCTGATTATATAATGGATCCCATTGCAGGTGATAACCCTCTCAATCCAAAATTAAAATATATTTTTGTAAATGGAATAGGGAAATTATACAAATTATAATTTTTTTGTCATTTTCATCCTCAAGTGGTTTAATCTTCACTTTTTTACAGAGATATTACATGCTGAAGAATTACAAAAAGGATGTTCCAAAATAAAAAAGGGCCGAGGAGCAGCGGTACAGCGCCTGTGATATGCAACTGTGAAAGCGTAAGTTTGAATATGATACATTTTCTTGTACGGAACCTTAGTCAATTCTGTCAATTCTATGTTACTCATGTGATTTTTAAATACTTTGTATAATAGCACACGCTGTCACTGCGCTATATAAAAGCATCAATTTACAAAATGAAGAGTAACATGCAAGATGGCTGTCCAGAAATGGCAACTGATTCTGGTGATGTGTATCCTGATGCAGGCTTGCAAGGTGTCTCCGTCGCAGGAGATCATGCACAAGCTGACTAAAGGATTCGCTACTGCGTTTGAACAGTGCAAGCAAGAAGTAAGCCCTATTATATTATTTATATAAAATTGATAGTTTTGGTCAAAATTCCTGCATTAGTCTTTCTCGGAAATTATTAAAAATTTTGTACTTAATCTCTACATTGCATAAAAATATAATTAACGGAATAAATAACTTCCAGTTAAACCTAGGTGACAATATAATGCAAGATTTCTTGAACTACTGGCGGGAGGAGTACGAGCTGTTGAACAGAGACACCGGCTGCGCCATCATGTGCATGGCGCAGAAACACGACCTCCTCACCGAAGATGGTATACATCATGAAAAAGTTCACGGATTTACGAAGTCTCATGGAGCTGGTAATGATCTTTTTACGTATTACTTATGTGTTGTACCATTTTAGTCCAAGCACAAAGAAAAGATATTTAATAAAATTGGACGTAGTGGAGTTTAAACCCTTAATCGTCCGATGGACGCAGGTGCGGTAGGAGAGACGTATCTCTACCTTTTCTGTTGTGCGAGGTCTAGCATAAAACTAAAAATATTTTGCAGATGACGAGTTAGCGAAACAGCTAGTAACTATGATCCATGAATGTGAGAAAAGCAACGCCGGGGTATCAGATGAGTGTATGAAGACCTTGGAGGTAGCTAAATGCTTCCGTACTAAAATCCATGAACTCAAGTGGGCACCCGACATGGAGACCATCCTTGAAGAGATCATGACCGATATATAACCAAAAGACGTATAGGGCTAGAAATTTATACTTACTATTTATGAGAATACAGCTTTTTGGAAACTACAGTTATCTTACTAAAGTTTGTATTATTAAAACGAAAAATTGAGGGCTTAGAGAAGTTCCTTAAAAAAGAAAAAATAGTTTAGCAAAAACAATACGCTAAACTAACTAATTTGTAAACAACATTAACAACTAAAACATTCATACAATCGCTCGAAAAAGTTGAAATATTACTTTTCTTCTTATACAGCTGGGTAAAAAGGAAAAATGTATATTTTTAATATAAATATTTGTTCTTTTCTTATTAAAGTAAGCCTATGCAAGTATTGTAAGTATAAATTATTTGGCTAGTGTAGAAATAATGAATTTGGCAAGTTTAAATGGATTTCGATAAGCTTCCCCGAATCGTAGGTCAGTGCATCCTCAAAAACTTCTTCTAAGACACGCTGCTTCTGGTAAGGTACTTACTGCGCATAAGGGTATTATGTAATAATTTAAGATGTCAATACATTAATAATAATAGTGCTATAACTTGATTGTTTGTAATAAATAAATGCTAATTATTTATCTTGTTTTGATCATCATATCCTTTATTTGACATTGTTCATTGAAAAATAAGTTTCAAGAAGGAGCATGGAGTCCTGTCGAAAGTGTTTGATGCTTATTACATCTTCATATTTTCTTTTTGATAAATTTAAGGAAAGCACATAAAATAAAAAGGACAATCGAATAAAAAATAAAAATAAATGTTTATCAATGGGATTATTTCAAGTAACATAACGACAATAGGTTATGCGAGCAAATACGCCATAAGTGTATATTGAGATACCTAGCGACATACCCTCGTAAGAGTGCGGCGTTCCACCACTCATCACGCAATGTCTCGAAGGATGGAGCGTGGAGTGTTTAACACTAGCTTCGTCCTCTGCTCTATTCCGCAATAGAAATGTTTGTAATGAAAAACAAATTGAAATAAAGAAAACAATAATATAAAAGGATAAATACAGTTTCACCAGAGGGTTCCAAGTCACGTAACGACAGTAGACAATGCGAGCGAACATGCGCAGGTGTATTATGCGGATGCCAATCTCCTCGTACTGTGAAATTCTGCAATACCAATCTTCGTACGTATGTGTAAGTGCTGCGTTTAGTTCCGCTATTCCTTTCTTTTTGTAACTTTATGCTGTTTCAGCAAGGTAGATAGAGAGAACCTGCGAATCCAGCGTTAAGACACTCCGTTTCTATTAAGACATTTTCATTTTTCTCTTGTTGCCGAATTTTGGAGGCATCGTGTATAGACTAACGAATTCAACGCTGCGCTTCGCCTCGTTACTAGAGAGAGGAAATGAATATATCAAATATTTGATTTCCTTGAGAGGAAACCTATAACCTGTCGCGTTTAAAATCATGCGCTTGTACCCCTGCGCCAAGATAAGCACAATTCCGCCATTGAACACACAATATCATAGTTTCTTAACACATTTTCCCCTTTGAACTACCCTGCTATATGCCAGACTCTATTTATCCAAAAACGAAGTTCAATATAGAAAACAATGACACAAAAACATAAATACAAATATATCACAGCGTTCGTAACAAGTCACATAACAGTAGACGATGCGAGCAACAAGACGCAGGTGTATGGGAGGATGCCAATCTCCTTGTATTGTGGGATGCTGCGGCACCGAGCAATCTTCCTTCGTAAGATGAATTGAAATGTACACAGACGCTTCTAAATGTGTGATTAGTGTGGAAGCTTTATAGTGCAGTGCAACGCAGTGGTGGTTGTGGTTGCAGGTAGTGTTGATAGTAGTCTCACTCTACTCTACTTTCATGGAACGATTACTCACACTTTACTTAGTAGTTTATTGGCATAAGCAGATTAAAAGTTGGGGTCAGTTGTGGCGCAGAGGCATGTGTGACTGTAAACGTGACTGGTTGTGGGCCCAATGAAAAATGAAATATTTATTTAAATTTATATTTCCATTTCTTCGCTCTACTGACAAGGCAAAGCGCGGTGTTGAGTTCCGCCATTCAACACACAAAGTCTCCAGAATTCAGCAGTAAATGGAGGATGGCATGTCTTAACACCAAGTTTCCTTTGCCTACCATGCTGTGTGTGTGTGTGTGTCATTATTAAAAAAACTATTTTATAAGCAGAATCCTAGAGTCTATTGATGTATTCAATATATTAAGGAGTATTAGCCCTACAACGAGACAGGACAATCACTGGCTAGTTAAGAGCCGTGTTTCTTAATTGAGGTTTGATGTCGCCGTAACTTAGCCGGGATCGAAGTCAGCTCTGTGCTGTGCTGTGCTGTGCTGTGCTGTGCAGATTTATTGCGGATTAGCCGTCAACAGTGACTTACGTGTCTGGTGTCGCCATTATGTACATTAATAGGAGGGCTCCATGAACAAGTTACATTTATATATAAAATAATTACTCCCTTAAACTTATCCTTATATTATAACTTAATAGTGTGGAGTCCTTTAGTAGTTTTTGAACTTTGAAATTACAATGAATTGAATTACTTTATTTATATTACATTAATACACTTTATATTTGCCAATGTTATTATTTATTACGTTTAAGTTAATCAAGGTGATAACATACATAAGTGTATTATTGCACATTTATGTGAAATAATATTGAAGAGAGCAACATCCTCATATACTTTACATTACTTTATATATTTTTAATACAAAAAGGAAGAAAACACTATAAGTTATAACTCTTCTCTATGTATTTCTCTACATTTCCGTTAGTACTTCCGAGATGACGACGTCCACTTTGGGGGCCCAGTTGATCTCGTGCATGGCTCCTCGGAAGCATTTTGCTATTTCCAAAGCTCTAAGACACTGGTCCTCTTCTAATTCGTGCTTCTGTTCGCATTCGTGGACTGTTGTGACCAACTTTTTGGCCATGTCATCCGCTAAAATTGTAGATCTAGATTTAATACTAAACTATGTAATTAATGATGTAATACAGACCATACAGTCTTTAACACTACATTGACTCTAAACTGTATATTAAAAAATTAAGCTGCACTAATATTCTTAAACTAGTGGATATGTTTGGTTACCCAGACTAATCTCAAATTTGCAGTTTGAGTTCCTCATGTGTCGTATAGGTATCACGTGTAAAATATAGTAAAGTATAAAAAAACTTTGGCTTACAGAGTTAATAAAAATACATTTTAATAGCTTCATAGAAATTTCAAATAACTTTAAGTAATGGCGATATATTATACGTCGAAAATCCCTTCGCTAATTGTTAGCTCTACATACCAGCTCCATGTTTCAAAGCAAACTCTTCCGCATTTCCATGGTGGAGTTTCCCAGAAGTATCTAGAAGATTTAGCTTCTTACTCATACACACTATTGCGCACCCTGTATCACGGTGCATCAGAGTTCGGTCTAGTTTCCAAAAATAATACATATCAGCCAACACGTTGTCGCCTATATTTAGCTAAAAAAGCTTTACTCTTTAAACATAACCTTTTGAAAGTATTTATAAAATTTTTACTTAATATTCTAACAATTTAAAATATAGAAATAATGTTCTAAAAAAATCCATTTACCTCCTGCCTACACTCTTCCAACACTTTCAAAAAGCTCGCCGTTATACCTCTCAAAGTTTCATTTGAAGTTACTTTATTAAGACCGACGAACACTAACATAACTACGGTCAGACGTTTAAACATTATTGTAACTTTAGCAGAATAAAAAGAAAAATGATCACGATGTCTTATAAACGGTTATTTTCAAATTTTTCAAAAGTAATTACTTTTTTAATTACTAATTATCATTTACAGAACACCTCCTCGCTTGTCATAATTACACCTGGAAGTAACATTTAGTCATTTAATAGCTTTATATTTAAGTTAATTATTAACTGACACAGTTAGCAGTTAACAGTTACTCGTAGAGACGACGGCTGTGTTAGATTCAAGCTGTGGAAAATATAAAAATCTTTTTTTAGTTCACGTCGCTCGTAACTCTCACATAGCACAGTAAGCAGGAACCTAGGAACTTGGGAACACAGCCTTCCCATTAAGACAGTTCGGTTCCCCATTTTATAACAAATTCTCATAAAAATCTTTCATTACAAAAAGAAACTATGAGATGCTATTTTTCTATACAGATTTTTACATAGCATTATGTGTTTTTTATAGTATTGTATATTAGCAAAATCATATTGTTCATTACAAAACTTTATTTTACTCTTAGTTTGTTGTTACACCAACAAAAGCGAGTAGACGTCGGCGAGCGAAGCGATCAGGGACAAGGCTTAGCTTAAAATACTAGGTATTACTTGCCAATGAAATATGTAAATGAAAATTTTGTTCGATGTTAATGTCCATTATCTTACTATTTTCTCGAGTGTATGGATATAGCCATATTTAACTATTTTTATTTTTCTGTTTTATTATGATAAAGGCTTTACGCAAGTTATTGTAGATCTACGCGTACGTTAAAAAAAGATAGTTTGAACCGTTCCTTAATAAAACGTCCCTATACATTCAAAACTACAAAATTTCTATTAAACAAATCGAATCTACATTCAATTTTCTTAGGAAAAGTAAATCAATTTCGTAAATTACATATGTCAGTGTATATTTAACATAAAAAAACGGATGTTATCGAATTCGTGACCCGCGCGGTAGTGCAGGAGTGCAGGCCGCGCCGCAGCAGTGATGGCTTGATTATACATTGTCTTGATGTAGAGTCATTATCTTATGAGTGCTTTGAGAAATGTGATTGGCGTGACATGACTGGCCACTGCGCTCTGGTATTCTTATGTATTTTACAAGAAAATATATTAATACACTAGTGGGCCCGGACGCGGCTACGCCCGCGAAAATATAAGCCTAAATAATTAAAATAAGTTAAAAAATAATAATAAGGGGAGATTTATTATTAGAAAAAATATCTGAGTAACCGAAATGAACAAACAAAAGAAGTAAAAGTAACTAAAGGAAATTCTTAATATTAGAAAAAGTACCTAAAGTTTGCCGTGCGCGCGTACTAAACATTTTTCTATATTAAATAATTATTAATTTTTGCGAACAATATTAAATAAAATCCCAAATGATTAAAATTACGATATTTTAAGTGTATAACATCGGTATAGATAACCGAACTGAGATAAATTAATTATAAGCAGCAAATAATTACATAAAAAATAATAGTAATTTGAAAATATATAAAAATTTACAAAATCATCAAAGTCGGTCATACTATACCACTCGTAGGCTAGGTAATTTTAATTTGGAATCAGTGACATCTTAATTATTTATTAGTATGTTATACAGTAAACTATAATTTCCATCTACATGAAATGCTAAAAGTGACTATTATATTTACTTTCATAAGGATGAATATCAAATTATAGAAATCTTCTAATTTTTGTTAATGTATACAAATCTATATCGGCGCGCGCCATGTACGCGTTAAGCAAACTCACTTTGGGTGAGGTTTTCTTAAAACAACAAACTTTGCAAGCCGTTGCTTAGCAACGCGTAGCGACGATTGTTAATAACAACATGGCGGAATTAATTGCATGTCAAATTAATTATTTTAATATATTGATATATATCGAAAATATTTAAAATATGAGAAAAAAAAGTATCCTATGTTCATCCCGGGACCCTCAAGTATCTCTATATGTGTATTTTATCTCAATTAAATTAGCGGTTTGTTCCTGATTGCGTAAAAGACAGACAGACAGACAGACAGACAGACAGAGTTACTTTCGAATTTATAATATAGGTATGGATTATAATGTATAGTTGGAGAGACTTGAGTGTAAACACGATGTTAGCGGGTTCTATTCTTACTCGGAGGAAAGATACCTAGGCTATTTTCTTTTCTTTTTCATGGTTTCGTAAGATTCAGTGCAATATTAGGTTAGTATTTAATCTAATACACATGGACTTTAAACAGGCGGAGAGTCGCAAACGGTGGGTCTTAACATTAGATCCAAATGCGTGAAGCTATAAGCTATAATATCGTTGCAGGTTCAGTTATTAAACCATTTCTTTAACAATTGGAGAATGGAGAAGATAGAATTGAAATTTAATTAAAATAACTTCACAGTTTGTCTGTATGTAGCATAATAGAATATAAAATGCGACACACGAAGAGGATATACATATCATCTTCATTATATTATTTTGTTCTTTACGGATGTCGGTAAAATTGAATTATTGTATGTATACGAGTATACTAGTCATCGCCCGTATTTTGCTTGCTTCCTTTTCAAGACGTAAAATAGAAAAGCCTCTCCTTTTTCAGTTTCCGTAGAAATTTCGAGAAATTCTTTATATACGTGCTTTCATACGCTGCCTATAGAAAGGCTTTATGCAATGCATGGTAACTTTATAAGCACAGCAGCTTCGTCAGCAATGTCTGTCAGTCACTCAGTAACGGAACCTTTCGTTTTATACTTTGAGTAACAGAACCCTAAAAAAGTGTGTAAAATAAAACTAATTACATCAATTCATTGCAATTTATTAAACCTATTTGCACATTGCCGTAGAGTTTGGTCCAGTTCTTATAATCTCGTTTACAATTTAATATTTTTCCAAAACCGCCTCAATCATGGCCACTTCCGGTGCGATGCCTTCTTCCTTGGCACTCTCCTTAAAGCACGCGGCTACTTTAACAACTCTACTACATTCATCTTCAATGTCGTCGAACTGCTTCTCACAATTGTGTATGAGATTTACCATTTTCTCTGACAGAAGTTCACCTAAAATGTTTTTCAATATAAGTGTATATAGATATTTGTGGAAAAAAATATTAGACGTATAGATATTATATTTTTTAATTAAGAAATAAGAAATATAATAATGAATACAATGTCAAATTTATTAACAAAGAAGTCTATTCGACAAATTATTAGAGTTTCTTGAATACATTTTTATAACATTACATAGAACCTGATGTTGTTAATAATAATGGTTCTAGCATTCTGCTATATTATTATAATTATATGTTGCAAAAGATTCGAGCAAAATATGTACAGAGTTTAAGTTTTAAAAATAAACTTGTTATATAGGAGTTTCAAAACGATACCAAAACGTAACTATATTTCAAGCTCAAGGTATAAAACTTAATTAAACTAAAAATATATATATTAAAAAAACAAACCAAAACCCAACCTAGGTATGATTTTCTAATGTAGTGTTTAGTTAAAATAAATAAAATAAAACCTAACCTTGCGGAAAACTTTTAATATAGTCGTGCATATTAACATGATGCATCCTGGCATCGTCGTGCATCAGCGAGAACTTGTTAGACATGCATATGATGGCACAGCCCAGTTCCCTGTGCACTACCTGGAAGTCCTCACTCCAGAAATGTTGGAACTCCTCCAAGATATCTGATGATAGTCCTGACTATGAATAAGAAAGAATGTTACCATTTTTTTGATTACAGTTAACAGGCTCTTGTTTGTAGATTTAGTCTGGTGGTTATTATCAAGTGGTAAATAAGAGCTTTGGTTAGTTTCTTTGCTTATAAAGATCTAGACAGAGAGAGAAAAAGAGAGAGATTTTTTCGTTAGTTCTCTTCTAGAAAGTTCGTGGGTTTTTTTTCAGTAGCTGAGTATTTTTTCAATAGCTTGGATTCAACAGTTAGAGCCCACGTCAGGCTTTGTTTAAAATGACCGGTGAAAGGAAAAAAAAACATGCTTGCCTAGATCTTAAATAAAATTGTTTATTGGGAGTACTGAAGTAGAGATAAGAATACATTCAAATTGTTTGAAGAATTTATCAATTTAAAACATATTTTAATAAAATAAAGACTTACTTCTTCCCTACATTCTTCTAACGACTTTCCAAAATGCGCTGTGACATGGCTCATGACTTCCGCAGTACTCCTGACCCTCGGCAGAGTCGCTAGCGCTAGGAGCCCCAAAAATACGACAACGTAGCAACGAACCGCCATTTCAACGACAAAATACACAATGGCCAAAATGAGGAGATCTCCATATTATATGTAAGGAATATATTATTTAAAAATTCCATAATTTATGCAATTATTTGACATTTCCATTCAATTTGTTGATCTTTATCTCAAAGGC
>JAEBDU010000062.1:119555-153423 GCA_016802625.1 Heliconius numata | reverse complement strand
GAAGAAACCTGGAAACCTAGTCGCTCGTCACTCACTTACCGCCGAATTCTGGAGGTGTTGTATGTTGAGTGGCGGAACTCAACGCCGCGCCCTACCTCGGCACCAAGCGAAAAAAATATGAAATATTTTATTTTCTCAAGTAGGAATCGGATCCACAACCCTAATCAACCATATTCATCGACCATAAGAGTCAAGTTTAACGGAAATAGTATTTAATACAAGAATTCCAAAGGTTAGATTGCAACATACAGTGCGTTAACCTTACATCAGCTAAAAATATAAACTAAGTAGTAATAAACAGCCGCGCCCAGTCGCGGAGAGGGAAACATGCCGGTCGCAGCTGACGTGATTGGCCAGGCTAGTTCTAAGTTGGTATTCGATTGTGGGGAAAGGTGGATTCTTAATCATGATTTAACTAAACATTTCTTATTTTATTAAGAATCCCCTATTACCTAAGTAGGTAGTGATAAAAGGCGTTTGACTGTAAATGCTGTTATGCGTTCGATTCCCCGTTTGGATTGCAATATTTTCAACTTTGGCGGTATTAGTTTTTTTTCAATCTGTTGTCTGTAACCTAGCCTGCCATGCAGAAACAACAATGAAGCGCAATAAACAAAACCACTAGCTGGTACGTTATCTCAAATACATCAGTAAAAATTTTTAAACATTATTTTTATATCGTGAGATCTGTAAGAAGGCATAATGCCTAGACAGGCATTTTAGTAAAACTGAAGAAGTGTATTTAAAAAACTCAATTTGTTTAATTATTTTCCATTATAAAAGTTACAATGTTATTACACATATTATATGTTTGTGCAACATTCTGACCTCGTTTCGTCTAAAATCGGCGGAACTAATGTTAAGAGGAGATGAATCTCCATTCGCGCTAGTACGCCGCGCCGCTACACCGACGCGAACATCACGACACGAACTACCTCAATTATGAACGTTACCGTTCACTTTGCAGACCACTTCTGTTAGTAACTGGTTTTAGACTAACTTTAATAATCTATTTTAACTTGTAAAAAGAGGAAAAGTTAAAAAATTGTCAGTGCGATGGTTGCGAGTTTGTTTCCACTTGATGGTAACATATTATTTTACAAAATGCGGTGTTTAGTTCCGCCACTAAACAAATGCAAACTTGAAATACTAACTTTGGCGATTCCTCCTCGCTGTAATAGAAACAGACGCAGCATTGAGTTTCGTTACTCAACTCGCATTGTCCCACAAAGCGAACGGCACTTGGGGAACGGAGTGTCTTACTTCTTTTATATCATTATCACTGAGACACATCATATGAAAAAAGGTACAGACATTATGTACAGAATGAGTTGTGCCACTCAACACGCACTGTGTTGTCAAATATACGGCTTGGTGCAGCGTTTAATTCCGCCATTCGAAGAATACTTATATATTTTTTAGCAATCACACTTAACTTTAAAAGTTCAGAAAATTGAACTGTTCTCAAAACTGTCATAAAAATGTTATGAGCTAAGAGAGTACGACGTCAGCACTTTTCTCAAAACACTTCCTATTCAATTTGTCGCAGCCTCTAAGTAATATGCTCGCAAACACCTCGCTCATACTCAAGAAGTACTCTTGTGTGAAGAATTGCTAAAATTTCTATATATTTGACAAGTTGTCAATTATTTATAGAAACAGTTCCTTCTCTTATATGATTGACAGGAAAGTATTATAAAGAAAAAAATCTCTGTTCTATTCTGTGTTCAGAAATCGAGGCCATAACTTAATTAAAAATAGTCCTCGCATAAATGTAAAGATCCAAGACAAATTGAAAAATCAAAATAATCGCAAAAATTATATGAGTTATAGCTTTATTTCTCTAACTAGTAAATAAAAAATAAACATTTTTTATAGAAAAGAAATACTTCATGTCACTTCTAAACAATTTCATCGGCGTCAAACTGTAAAAAAATCGTATCTCACGTTGACAGATGCCCGGGAACATGGCGGAAATATGGCAGAGCGAATAATAAAAGCGGAGAGAGCGCGTTATCTTAATAGAATATCGCGGCCCTCGCACTTTGCATAAAGAAGTGAGCGGCGAAATTGGATTCCTCTAGAATTTGCTTTGTCACTGAAGGCTGAAGGGTTGGACGAGTGTTTACTGCGGCAATGGTGGCTGGTGTGTATTTAAAGTAAATAAATTAAAGTATTGATTAAAATTAAGTAAATCATTGACATATTTGGACATAAAATAAGAGTTATAAATAGAATTTTATTTTAATTATATTCCTCGATTATATTTCTTAAACATTTTATCACTCATAGTGGACTGGTGGTAAATAAGAAAAGATCAAGCTATAATTTTTGCTCAATAATGTGTCTACATTTTGTACAACTCCAAGTTTTTCCCATGTAACGTGACATAATATAACAGATAAGCATTAACAATAGGGCTAAGACTCTCTTTTCCACTTTCCGCCCTTTTTTGAGACTTTGAACGAAATTCAGAAATCAGAAATTGAAAATAACTTAAATATTATAGTTTTCCAGCCAATGGGGATGGAGATGAAAAAACTTAATAACTGAATCCGCATCCGCATTCTGTGCTTACTTTCGTATTCTCTACATATTTGCCTTCAATTTAGCATTCACCAACTATAAACACACATAAAACGTTAAAGTAAATTGCCCAAGTTTAATATTGGTCCTGTCGTGAGTGAGGTAGTGTTAGGGAATTTGACAAGTCGAGTGTCATAAGTCACACCTGCAGTTCGCTACTAATTGTTACTTGGAACTTCAAGGGAACCGGCTCGAAGGACCGAGGAGTTCGATTTCATTACATTAATTTGTATGCATGCGCGTTACAAATTCATAATTATCATTTAAAATTTAGTTGAAATAAGTTGTTGTCAGGGTTCTTCCTTTAATTATTATACCACTTAGTGAAGAACGTCTTTGTAATTATAAATTTACAACAATGTATTGTTAGGGGACCAAATTTCACTCTGCTTAGTCTGATTGGATTTAAAATAAAATTCTTTATTTAATATAATGTGATTATGATTATATGAAGAAAAAAATACATTCTTAATATATGCCATATCATACAGGTACAGATAATGTTTACTGTTCCTAGCCAAAAAACACTTTTCCCTCTGGATCATATATCACTCAGGAAATTAATAATATCAGTGGACTCCTGTGGTCGCGTCGTAGGGCGGAGGGCGGAGGGCGGAGGGCAGTAAGAGTTATGTATACAGTATCCGGCCGCGGGAGTGTTTGGTTGCGGTCAGCTACTTGCGTTGAGTTGACAAATCAAATTGAATGCGCAATTGAACAAATAGCGCAAGAAGGTATAAATATCTACTTACTTTGTATTTATAAGATACATTAGTAGGACGCAGTGGTGACCAATTATGTATCGTAGTTAAAGATTTGAATCCCATACAAGGGAAAATAAATATTAATATTTTACACATACTAACAAATGAAGATGATGAGTTAGAAGCCTGTTGTGGCGCAGAAGCACAAGTGTGTGATTGTAAACGCGACAGGTTATGGATTGATTCTCACTAAATGAAATATTGAATATTTTAATTTTTTCGCTCTGGTGTCGAGGCAAAGCGAGACGTCGAGCTCCGTCACTCAATACGCAATGCCTCCAGAATTAGACGTAAAATGGGGAGTGCAATGTCTTAACACTATGCTCCCTATGCCTACCTACCATGTTGTATTATGTATATTAAGACATTTGACAAAATATCAGTAAATGAAAAATAATCTATCGTATACAAAACTAACCGACTCTCTCTCTCTCTCTTTTATTCAAAAACAAATAACTACCGTCGCTCTAGTCGGTCTGTTTGTCGGTGGCCGGTCGGAGGGCGCGAGTTATGTATCGAATATCCGGTATAGCCACGTGGGGTCAGATGCGCATTCACTATGAGATCGCTGCTTGAGAACGAGCCAAAATTGCCAAAATTTTAAGAATAGTATATTTTTAATAAAACATTAATAATAGATATTTATTAATTGTTAAATATATCATGTTTTATAGAGAACTCGATGTTAACCCTAATGTAGTTTTTTTCTTTTTAGATTTATGCAGTCTAATTTTTTGGTTTTTTTTTAATAGTTTTTATTATAAAGAATGTAAGATTGAAAACTACCAATACTATCGTCGAGAAATAAATGTGACAGAAACCTAACAGTTTAGGATTATTTTTCAGTCTTAGTACCTAACTTTAAATGATCGATGAAAACGTATTCAACGATTCCAACTTTACATACAAAGTTTTGACTTGTTGTGTTAAAATGAATCGAATGCCGTGAAAATCAATCTATCTATTCAAATTCTACAACAACAGCGAGACAAGCATACATACGTATTATACACTCATTACCCTCCTTCACATCGCACAGTAGGGTAATAAAGTCAGTGGCACTATTTCAAACGCAGCACATGTTCTCCCGTGACAGATTTAACCCGCGCTTGTTTATTACACACAGTCCGCTGTATTAATAGACTTGCGTGCTCTGTGCTCTGTGCACTGTGCACTGTACACTGTGCAGCGGGCTCGCTGGACCGACGCACAGATGCAAATGTAAAAGATTATTGTGAAATATATAAATATTGCGCGATTGTTGTTGGGTCGATTCTTATTTGGACAAATGAATTAGTTTCATTTTCCTCGCTCTGGAAATAATATAAATTGTGGTGTTGATTTCCACTAATCAACAAGGAATGTCTCGAAAATTATAACTGAGAATAAAGTAGGTTGCTCATTGTATTACCACTGTTCTTTTTGCTACTCCTGCTGTGCTGGGAAAAGCGATAAATTGTTTTTTTTTGTTATTATAAAACAAGTAACGTTCAATTTTAAATCTTAAAGCCATTTTGGCGCAGTGAGATAACGCGTCCCGTTGTTGTGAATTCGATTCACTCTCGGGGGAATGATTTAATAATTTTTTTTCTTCCCCGCTCTGATAAGATGAAAAGAAGCATGAAGCTGAAATTGTTTAATTTGGGAATAAATATTATAAAAAATATAATTTATTCCGTGTCTCATGAAATATCGATTAAAGATGTTTCTTTAAAACAATCACTGTATATTTACTTAATACATGTGAGGTGTTTAAATGTTTACTGCTCTTTATTACAGTTGTCTTTGATGTGGATAATGCAACTGAATTTCATATGTTTAGAGAATTTATGTTTTTTTTGTTAGTATATTTTTTTCTTCACGCTGAATCCCGCGTGTAGGCAGTGAATACGCAGTGAAACCCTAATGTTAAGTTTCCTTCGCTCCCCATTTTCCGCTAAATTTCAGAGGCATTACATTTTGAGTGGCGGACCCCAACACCGCGGTTTTTCCTCGATACCAGAGTGAAAAATGGAATCTACAATTTGTATCCGCGTCTACAGCCACATGCTTGTGCCACTGCGCCACGACTGGCCTCCAAAAATGTATTTTATAAATAATCTTGATACAGATCAAGACCAAAGAAATGTCTAAGATTTACATGTAGTTGCCGAAATAAATTGAAATAAAATTTACTTCAATGATAGTACAAGAAAAACTTTTCAACGTTCAATAGTAAGCTTACGCAATAAGAACCAAGATAAAACTGAGCTGGTACTAAGCTAGTACCAGAGATGTTCGCTTATAAGCGACGTTCTTTGTAGTCGAAGCTGATAATCAAAGTTGAAGCTTGGGAAAATTAGTCTTTAAATTTAATCAAGAGATTTATTTTGCGCCGCGCTTTGTCCTGTCACCAGAGCGAAGAAAATCAAAATAATTCATCCCCCCCATATAGAATAGAACCCACATCCGTCGCTTTTCCAGTCAGAGTTTCTGCCGAAGAACAACGACGGCCTCCATATTATATTCATATGCTATCATAATTTGTTAAATCATTTTATAACTCAACTTTAAAGTAAAATGAACTATCCCAGTAGCGACATTGAGGAATTAATAGCACTTGAGCCAAGATACGGTGTGAATGGTGTTCGTTACCGATGCAAATATCTGTGAAGTGCTGCACTCCTGTCAATTATTGTAAGCAGCAGGAGATATGGAGACTGTATACAGTGGTTGTTATTTATATAAATATTAATTTATAAAGGAAAAACTTTGTTCTTTCATATAAAAAAAACGTGGACGAATTTGAAGTTTTGATAAAGTTTATATAGAGAGTTCAGTAATGCATACTTTTTAAGTAATGTTCTAGAAATACACATAAACACATACACAATTAGAGCAACGTCAAATTGTCCACTAGTAAGTATAGATAAATATCCCATCAAAAGCAAAAATTTGAAATGAGAGCCAAGTTACATTTTAAGTAGAATCAATCATAGAAAGGAATGAGAAATATACCTATGTGATAAGATTCAAGCTCTGTGCTCCAACTATTTATTAATATGAAACCTTTCTATGTGGTCGTTTTTTATATTTAAAAATACTATTTTTATTACTTATTTTTTTAGCTCTACTGTATCGTCCGCATAAAACAGAGTAGCCAGAGGGAACCTAACATTCTGTTCCCCATGGACCGCCCAATTTTAAGTCAAGCACTATTATTGATAGTTAATAATCTTAAAAATATATTCATAAATATAATATAATACCTTAAAAAAGGGGTTCCGTTATTTCAATATTTCTTAGCACTCTCCACTAACAAAATATATGAATACACTAGTTATTGTCATAGTTCACGAAATCACATGTTATTACTAAAAATGTTATTTGCATGACACAAATGAGCTTCAAATATAAAATTGTTTAACTAACATATTATTTAGATTATTGTCTTACAATATTTTGTATTAGTATGAAAAGTCAGGTGACTCTACGTACATATTTTTAAAGTAAACGGTTAATTAAATATATTTAATGGTAAAATACAATAATGTAATTATCGATATAATTATAATTTGTTGATGACTGAAGACACAGTCATAAAGGTAAACAAACCGCCCTATACGAAACACGATAAATACACTTAACTTTAACTCAATTACCGATTTATTAATTTACTTCATATATATAAGAAAGATAAAACACTAAACTTAATAAAAAAACTTGCCTAAACAAATATTTTAAAAAACCACGTATATTACGCGTCTTTTTGGGCGGGCGCGTTAGGGCGGGGGCGGCCTCTCTGTCGCAAGGCTCAGAGCCGACTGATGGTAAAAGCTCGTGTAGGGCGGAGAAAGCTTATGAATGAGGAACGTGGATGAATGAGAAGAAATAAGCTTCATACTTCATAGTAGGTACGAAATAACTGTAATTACTGAGTGTTATAGAGTAACTGGGAGTGGTCGTGCCTAGTTGTGTTATGTAGAGTGTCCTACTTATTAACTTACGAAATTAGTATGGATTAAAATCTAAAATAAGGACTTAATACACATTTTAGCTTTTGGCTTTGGTATGTAAAGGAGTAGGCAGAGGGAATAGTGTTAAGACATTTAAATAGACACTTTTTGCCCATTTTTTCTTGATATTGCATGCTGACAGAAGTACTGACACAATAACGTGCTTTATCTTGGAAGACTATTGTAACCTAGCTTGATCAATATACTATCTACACAATAAAATAAATCAATAGTTCCTGAGGTTAGTACGGTCAACCAAAACATTTTAGCCTTATTAAATTTAATATAGCTTGATTAAAAATCAAACTGTATTTGCAAGAAACATAATTTAACGTTAGTAGTATTAAACAACACGTAGAGCCTGACAGCGCGAGTGCGACACCGGTACCGACGCGAGCGTGTCAGTTGTCTTCAAGTGAACGTAAGCTTTATGGTGCTGAGTGCGTTTATAATTTACAAACTTGTTTGGAATTCTTGCAAAATTGTTATTGATAGTGTACCTATTTACTATATAGATGATCTATAATTTGTATATTTCTTAGTTATTTTTTAGTCAAATACTGTATCCCGCATATAGCGAGATCGAAAAATCAATCTAGTGTTAAGACATCCCGTCTCCCACTTTCCCGGAGATCGAACCCACAACCATCACGCTTACAATCAAATGATGTGCTGCTGGGCCACGACGAACTTAAGAAATAATAACACATAGATGTCACTATACAAGAAACGGTTCATTGTATCCAGAGCGACGCGGTTGACGTCGAGATAAGTACTAGCGCTGGAAGGATTTATATGCGCGTGCGCCGGTATATACCACTTTGAGGCTGTTTCTGGCAGTGGCAGTTTTTGGGTGTGCATACCTCGGCAGTGTGTTCGATTCCTTTTTCTTGAAGAAATCCATTATTTCATGTTTTTACTTCCTGGCTCAGATTCGATGACAAAGCGCGGTGATGAGTTCCGCCACTCAACACGCAAAATCTCAGAGATTGGTTGGGTTAGTGTCTGCGGTACGAGTGTCTTGACATTATGCATTCGGAGGGGAATATTAACAAAAAATATTTAATAATAATATTAGGTACTTATTATTAAACAAAGTTGCAAAATATGAAACACGCAGAACAATAAATCACATGGACATGGTAAAGTTCATTTCAACCACCAGCCAGCCAGCCAGCCAGCCAGCTTGTAAGCGATATCAGTTACAAGCATTCATAGCATTGTCCTTTAATTCACAGTGTCATTTTGCATGCACAGCGCGCACTGTCGCTCATATCAAGATATGTTTCATATTGAAGCTAGTGCTCGTAACTAACTACTTTTCTGTGGATTTGTAGTCGTAAAATTTTAAATAGGTAGCATATTTCCCGGTCTCGTTGAAATTTCCAAAAATCCTCTCTCAGTACTCCCGTTAACTAACAAACCTATGTAGGTAACATTTTTTTTTAAGTCCAGTAGTGTCGGCCGTGTACGTATACTCAGTAATAGGAGAATTTTCTATATAATGTATTCTTATATGCTTTATTATCTGTATATTATTCTTATATGTTTTATTTATTTTAACTTCTTTAACATATATAGGAATATAGGATAGGCAAAGAGCGCCAAGTGTAAAAAAAACTCTGTTTATCACTTTCCCCTTAGCTTTGAGTCATTGCATCATTTTTAAAAATTTACTAAGAAAATTTATAATTTCTGCACCGCGACAGCATCTGCTACAAATTCATATATTTAAATGTCGATATTAAGACACAAGCATTGTAATTATTTCTCGTACGCTCTAGTAACGAGGCAGAGCGCGATGATAAGTTCCGCCACTCAACACGCAATGCCTCCTGACTTTGGAACTGACTGCGGAAACTGAGGAACGAAAGCTCTTAACAAAAGACACAACGATCCGGTTTAGCCAAGGTATCTCGTCTTTTCTTTCGCTGTTTCATATCCCGCATTAATCAGGGTAGGCAGAGGGAACCTAGTGTAAGGATATGTCCATAAAAGGAAAAAGTATAAAAAATATGATACCAATAAATTTGGACAATTTCAACGAAATACCGATCTCCACACAAAAGCACCTCATCTAAGATAAGAAGGAGTGCGAACACATTCATATGCTAAGCAGTAGCGGGTTCAATCCCGCGTCGCGTCGATTGAATTATGCCCGCCCATTGTGTACGTGTTTTTATAATTTACATGAATACATTTTTCATAAGATTTCCTCGATACAAGAGTGAGAGACACCTGTGAGAGGCGCGAGGAGCGTCTCGCGACGAATATGGATGAATGCCACATACATATAATAGACGCTGGGAAATAGCTATTTTATATTAACATAGAAACGATGTATGAGATCGTCGTGCCAATGTCTGACTAGAATCACGATGGTTGCTGGTTCGATTCCCAGAATCACACCATTCACAACATTTGGGAAAAAAGATTAAAGTTCAAATTTATCATCATCGAACCCATAACCATCACTTACAAATCCAATTTACCGTACCACTGCGGTGTCTAATAACATGTTAATTACTAAGTCTCCCGCCTCTCCGCGCAGAGTGCGCCCGAGTCGCCATCGAAGCTGAACCTGTACCTGCCGTACCTGCTGGGATACAATCTGGGCTGTAACAGCCGATACTGTCTAGCGTTTAGGGCTTGCGATACGGTAACGAATAACTAACTTTTAGTTAAAGTTTTCAACTAAGATCAGCTTTTTTAACCCCACTATGCAGGTTTAAAGGTGTAATAATAGTTTTTTTTGCGTTTTTCACGTAACTTTTCTGTTCAAAATTCGACGCATTGCCTTGTTAACAGTTACACTCTTGGTTATTTCCAAATATTCATACAAATATATAACATGTAGATATCATTATAATATTTGCTATTCAAATCCAATTTAAATACGAAACGGATCCGATACGTCAATTACAAACCTGAACGTGCGCACAATTTAAACTACTAGACCACTTTAGCGACCCATCTGGATCTACTGAAATTTATTTCACGTTCCTTTAAAACAATACAAAAGTTACTTTAAATATGAGAAAATAAGGTATAAATTTGTAAAACAATATTGTATTTAGTGGTGGAAATCTGTGTATATTATGTTTAAAAGTGGGCAATTTGAGGTTCTGGGTTCGATACGTAGGATTTTCTTGTCGATTTAAAAAGTACTTTATTTTGTTTTATGTTTTTTGCTAGAAGATGTCTTTTAGATGCTATTTTCCTTTAATGTGGTGAACTAAATTATGACCGTTTTTACGCAATAGCACTGTCTGGATAAAGACGCGGTTGTTGGGGATTCGATTTCCAGTTGAGAGAATACATTATATTTATTAGACACTTATCTAGTCATGAGACCAAATGCGAAATTAAGTTAGGTGCCACTCAATACTCAATGTTCCGACAAATAGGGGGAAGGTAAGGAACAAAGTGTCTTAAATTAGAATCCCTCTGCCAATCTTGTTATTAGCGGGATACAGCGTTAAATTAAAAATCGGGATCATTTGGACTAGTGGCATTCCCACTCGGAGGAATGATTATTTCAACACGTATATCTCTAATTCACGAGATAAAATAATATTTTATCAATATCTCGGAATATCTTGACAGTAAGTTCTCTTTACCCACTACGTTAAATGGGTGAGATGCTGAAGATATCAATAAATATATACTAGTCAAAACAAAATAAGGGCCACTGCAATTTTCAAGTATATTTATGTGTTACTGGGACTTAGGTATTAGAACATGATGAAGTTCATTAGTTTAACCATTTTCTAATGTAATTAACTTAAAATTTAATTAAAATCGATCCAATAAAATTAACTTAGAATTTTTTCAATTAACTATGCAATTTTGACAAAAAATTCACTCCCGCTCATAAAGCTTTCAAAAACTTTTAGCATTTCTAAAGCTTTTTTTTTTTGTTGTCTTCAGTATCAATGTGTGTCCTCCTCATTTTTGTACACAATCCTGAGGCCTGTAAGGAACACTTTCAATCAGGTTTCGTACAGTTTCTTGAGGAATTTGCTCCCAGTTTGATTTCAGCACTTCAATAAGCTTTGGCTCATTATGTACGGGCCGATCAGTACTTCGATCGCTTCGTTTGAGTAGATCCCACATGTATTCTATCAAGTTGAGGTCTGGACTGTTGGAAGACCAAGGTAACACCTCAATATCAGCCTCCTCTAGAGCTGTTTTGGTGGCTCGAGTGGTGTATGCGCGTGCATTGTCGTGCATCAGCTTGAATCTTGCACCAATTCTCTGAGCAAAAGGCACCACATGAGGTCTGATAACCTCTTCAATGTATCGCTGAGCTGTTAGAGTGCCTCCGTTTAGGATTATTAGTTCAATTGTACCCGATAGACTGATGCCTCCCCACACCATCACATTGGGACCCTCGAATCTGTCACTTCCTAGGATGCAAGCATCTGAAAATCGTTCACCTTCACGTCTCCAAACACTAATGCGCCTATCATCATTAAAAAATATCACTTTACTCTCATCAGTAAACAACACTGTGCTCCAGTCACTTATGCCCAATGCAAGATATTGCCTTGCATACGCTGATCGGTTTGCACGATGAGCACTTGTTAGTGAAATTCGCAATATTCGTATTCTGGATAATTGCTGGTCTTCGTACAACCATTTCCTAATTGTATGATCACTAACGCGGGTACCTGTGGCTTGTCGCAAGCGATTTTGTAAGCAGTGAGCGGTGATAAAACGCTCTCTTCGCGCAGTCAAGAGAACATAGCGGTCTTCTTGCGCGGTTGTGGATCTAATTCTGCCTAATACTCGTCTTCTGGATGCCGTTCCCGTCTCTTGAAAATGATTCTAACCATTTTGGACCGCTTTTCATGAATAGCCGAGCTGTAGAGTTTCAGAACGCTGTGAATGTCCTTCTTGAATTAAAGTTACAGCTCTGAATATGTTTGGTAAGTCCATATCCCGTCGAATATGCGGCATAGTGTTCGCAAAAGATCAATTAACATGATAGTTAAACATTATTTGAACTACACACGACTTGTTCAAAACTTTGACTGAATTTAACTATCAACTTAAATAGGGGTAAAATCAAGTGGTTCCAATAAATCTCTAAATCTACCTACTTTTACAATTTTTTGCTGGCAGTATACTCAAATAGGACTTGTCTACACTTAAGATGAACGTACCATAAGTATCAACCACTCAAGATTGCATTCATGTGAATAAATTAACCCAAAGTGCAAAAATACATAGTGGCCCTTATTTTGTTTTGACTAGTATATGAATAACTGGAAAGAAGTTATCTCAAAAGTTACAACTATCTACAGTTACTGGCACTCGCGGCTCGCCCATAAACCTGTGAGCTTTGACGCTCAAGCGCTTCCTATAAAGCGTTAACAATCGCCTATTGCTAGCGGTGGACGATTAACTTAAGAAACAAGTTTCTATATTATTTGGTAAGAAAATAGAGTCTGATATGAAATAACTTTGTTGTTATTTATATATAATTTATAGACAAATATTATTAATGAGTATAGTTTAACTACCTACCATGCGACTGTAAAGGCGACAGGTTGTGAGTTCGATTTCCACACGAGGAAATTATATATTTCATATTTTCATTTCTTCGCTCTGGTAACGAGGCAAAACGCAGCGTTGAGTTCCGCCACTCAACACGAATCTCAACGTCTCGTCTTTTTTTCTTTTTCTTTTCTTTTCGTGACCGCTATGCGGGAAAACGCGTGAAGCTGTTTACGAGTATAAACTTTTTCTAATTCCATCTATTCCTACAATAGCACTTATTTTCCTCTCGCATAGTCAAAGACACGCGCCGATATCCAAGTAATGGGTTTCCTATTCAAAACACGCCCGCCAAGATGTTTAGAGTCTGCAGCGCGAGGGGCCCGGTGCTTGATAATAGCTTAATCAAATCCCCTATCAGTGATAATGGATAAATGGAAATTGAGTTTAACGCCGCGCCGCGCCGTCTGGAAGATATTACGTAAGCCGGATTGAGATTTCGCTATCCTCTTTAACGGTCATTTATTTTTTATCCAATTTTGTTGCTGAAATTATGTGCTTCCTGAAAATTTGGTATCGGTAGAACATTATCTTTATTACTTTGGTTTTACTTTTATGATATTAATATTAGCTGATGGCACTATTTGCCTCGTTAGCGAGGAAATGTATAGAATTCTATCCCTCAAGTCAGAACCGAACCCAGGACCGTCGCGTTTATTGTAAGATGCTTCACCACAACGGCCTATATACTGGATACAGCGTGAAGTTACAAAATGTACGTATATAATTTTAAAGTTCCCATCCAAGAAACAAAACAATGGAATGGTGTTTAATGAAAGTAAAAATTATGATAATTTTTATAGCACACGCGATATAGTCAGCACGCCACTAGCACATAAATATGGTGTTGACAGCGCACAGCTCTCTTGTGGCTCATATTACAGGTATTTAATGTTTTTATATAAGAATAGGCAATCGTAGTGTAGTAGTACCTGACACGCGCGGTAGCCACAAGTTCAATTCTCACTCAGTGAATTTTCTTTTTTATTTATAGCATATTTAATTTTTTGTCGTATCCCGGGTCTGGTAAACCGAAGTATAACTTAAGTTCCGCAACCTAGCACGTAAAGTTTTTGCAATGCGAAAGCAGTGTCCCAGCTCAGTGCCGACTCTTCTATTTACGTAAAATTGAAGAAATGAGAATAACATAAGGACAATAAATGTCAAAATACAAAATCTGCAAATCTACGACTTACTAAGCGCTAATGAATAAAACAGTTAGTCCTAAGTAGGTAACAGTGGTAGCGGTGGTGAGCCGGTGGTACTTCACGATGTAAGTACTCTCGAACGGCACCGCGGTTTATGGCGAAATAAAACCATAGATCCGCTTTAAAGACACACATAAAGTGTATGTAAATACAAAGGGAGGATCAACATAGATTGTAATGCTTCCTAAGAGCTTGTACTTGCAGAGACATATTCAAAAGAAAATAATATGTTGTATTTCTTTTCTTACACGCCTCTTACTGTATATGAGGGTAGGCAGAGGAAATCTAGTGTTAAGACACTCCGTTTCCTCATATGCGAGAAGTAGCGTGAAACTAAATAAAAAATACAGCGTAGTCAAAAATTCGAGCTAGTGATTAAAATCTTATAAAATGAAATATTA
Organism: Heliconius numata; assembly: GCA_016802625.1. NCBI lineage: Eukaryota > Metazoa > Arthropoda > Insecta > Lepidoptera > Nymphalidae > Heliconius > Heliconius numata. The sequence goes on along the minus strand of JAEBDU010000062.1, from coordinate 138,907 downwards.
ACGTGTTTCGTAGCACAGTTGGAATGTGTCTAACACGCATGTGCACGCAGGAGTGCGCATTTATTCTTTACACTGTACCTGTATACATATGTATATGTATATAGCGCTTATTTGACGCAAAAATAGCGTTTTTTTGTAAAAGAAGTTTAATTACGTCATTGTTGCTCTAAAAGAGGTGTATAATTTATCTGGGTAGACTACAATTACAAATACTCTCTATCTAAATACAATTGTTTGTTTTTTCACTAAACGTTGTCTATGTATCATTATTTATGTAAAAAATACTATACATAAAATAAATTAAAATTTGTCAGAGGCCATCATATAGCAGCATCACAGTGTCGGTAACTGCGACCGTAGTAAGTTCATTTCTTATTCGGGGGAGTGAATTACACGCCCTGGTAACAAGATAAAGCGCGGCGTTGACTATCGCAACACATAATGTCCCGAATATTGAGCGGTGCGTGGGGAGCGAAGTGTCTGGACACTAGGATTTCTCTCCTATGCAAAAGAAGCGTAATTCTATTTTAAAAAAATACAAACCATTCATAAAATAACACAAACATTTACCTAATGGTTTCGTAAATAATTTCAATAATGCGTTCTCCAAGTCATCCATCTTCATCGCTCACCGCTCACAGTCACAGCGGGTCGCGGGTTCCTTGCCCGTGCCGGGGGTATATTAATTACTGGGCTGTCAGACTAACGGCCACCGATATTGTGGCATTGAAGAGATTGTATTGCGTGTTTTCATACTTAGAATAAATGGTTTTTTTTACAAAAGTTTTCGTAATTTAAGTAAATATACAGCGACAGTGAGTATATCTAAATAAATTAACCTTGCGTGTACTTTAAGATGCGAAATAGAAAGTCCCGTTCTTTTTCCGTTTCTCAGAAAAAAATACTATACAATACTAATCACATACAATGATATAAATAATAATAAGTACATAAAGTTATTAGTAGCTATCAGTAGGAAGAAGGCATTTTAACACGCAGGCTTTATCTAAAGCACGTCGTTGTAGCTACAGATGACGACTGGCTCCAGGCGTTATGCTCTAAGTGCACCTTTTAGCACTTGTCCTCAATTATGCTAATGGAAATCTGTTCAATTTGTACAAATTGTTACGAATAACTCAAGACCAAAAGGAACTGTTTTACATTGTAAATAATTGATAACTTACCAATTATCATGTGAGCTTGTACTGCGGAACACGTAATCTATACCTTGTAATATTTAACACTGAAGAGTGTTTCTGGTCGAACACGCTAATATCAAGAGCGACTTGTTTTCAATTGAAATATGTTTTTGGTGCTGTAGAGTCAACTTATGGAGGAGAATATAGTCTATATTAAATCACAGTATCACACTAATCGTGGACTTGTTATTTCAGTTCTTAATAATAGTTTTACTTAATAGCATACCATATCAAAACTATAACACTATTAAAGAAATAACTGTAAAATATTTTGTAATATTAAAGGTAATAAAGCCCGCGTAAACGAAGTTACAAGTGTTAGCTAACAGTTATGTTATTTAAATTAAAGTTAATTTCAAATATGTATTATTTTTATTACAATTAAATTAACAACGAAACGCTTAAAACAAAATACAGTAAGTATAAGTAAAGTACCTACAATATGTAAGTAGGTCCACCAGGGCAAGGCTCTGCCCTAAATACTACCCCGCCTGTATGTCATAGCGGTCAGTCGTTATCAGCGGCGTCCGACCATTACGGATTAAAAAAACCAGTACGCGGGGCATTTAGACCCATACACTAGAAACCAGACGTACGTCCCACTTGCCCGAGTAGGCAAAAATAGATTTAGGTGAAGTATAAATTGTATAAAAATAAGGGCGATTTTAGTTTGGGGTCGAAGACTGGGGGTAGTTTCAACCATTTTAATTCAGTGGGTACGTCCAGCGAATTAGTAATGAAATTAAGTGGCCGCTGGGGACGCGTGTTCAGTTCTCGGCAGGAGCGCGCTGCGGACGGCGGAATGTTTCCGTAAATTAATTTTATGGATACAGGTTGAATTTTATTAGGTGTACAATTTGTACTGTTATTGTTTCGCTTGTTATTTTGTAAATTATTGAGCATTTTCAAATCTGTTTGGGGAACATTTTTAACGTTCATGTAGTTAGTTATAAGGTGTAAGTAAAGAATCCCAACGTTAAGGTGATTCGACACTATGTGGACTCATATACTTCAAATATAGCACAATATTACAACAAGTAATACTGAGAAAGTAATAAATTATTCCTTATCTAGTAAATCTAGGCAGAAGGAATGTACAAACTGCAATAAATTGAGCCCAGAAGCCTTTATAGTGACAGATAAATCAAAAATACATTTACTGCGCTTTTCAACTAAAAAAAAAAGTTATCCTCCAGTGAGAGCAATCAGACGTGTATTTTACAAAGTCAACATCGAGTGCATTTCTGAGTCAACGGACAGGTTCCGCAGCAGGCATTCCGGCGCAGAACTAGAACCCGCCAGCAAACGTGATAAGCTCCTCGCCATCAGAACTAAATCACAGCCTTGTTACCGTTAATTAAGACATAAAGTAGGAAGACTACCGGCCCTAGAGTACTCCCTTGCGTCATCACAATGAGTTCCAGTGTGCCTTGTGATATAAAACGTGGCAAGGACAAAGCGATCACTCAATAAAATAGGTTTTATTTCCACGATACGACAGAGCAATGTCCCGCAGCCTGTGACTTCAACTTCGCGCAGCTTTCTTTATTGCTCACGGAGTCGAATGCTTCATTGGATTTTGCAAGTTTTGTTTGATGTGAAGTTATCTCTGAGCTGATAGATGTAGAGTAGACTTTAAATTCTGTATAAGAGGTATATCAGTCCGTCTGTGATTGTGCCAGTTTATCTGTTGAACGTCAATTAGCGTTACTAAAGGACCGGTCTGGCCCGCGTCACCATCACGCGATGTATATGAGCGAGGCAGGTCGTCCGTCGTTACAGAGGTGCGCACCTCTTTCCCACAGATACGTAAATATGCTTATCTCGTTATAATATTTCAAAAAATATCGTGTTTTCAACGCTTCTCTTAATTCCCTATCCGGCAACTAATGACGGCGTAAAGCAGTAATGTTATTTAATAAATTAAGTACGGAGCTATACGAGAGACCATTTGTATCTTGGGTCGTTGTCATTTATCACTTAAATTAAATGAATATAAAAAGCAGCGACGATTTGTTGTCCATTGATAATAAACATATATATGTTAAACATTTTTAAGCCTCATTTAGAGAGCATCGTCTAGAATATAAGATAGAAAAAGACTTGTGTCAATTATAATATTATAATTTAAATCTGAATAATATTTTCTAGTTTTAAGCCATACTTAAATCTAGAAAATTACTGCAAATAACATAATAATTTAATAAAAAAGTTTCCAAATTAAGCAAAAAATAGAGACGGAGTGTCTTAAAACTGCGTACTTAGTTTTCCTCTGCTTACCCTGCTATGTACAGAATACAGCGTAAAGCTAAAAAATATCAATAAGCATAACCAAGTATATTTCGAACCCACAATCACTTTATACAGTCCAATAATCACCAACTGCACTGCAATTGCATCTTAATAATAAAAACCTATCAAAATCCCATTCCTTCAAACCTTCCATCATCATAAACTGAATAAAAGTGGCATTTACAAAAGACTTTCATTAAATGCCATTAAGGCGTAGCGGATCTATTATTTGGGAAGACTTTTTCAATTATGCTTGGTAACATGTTATTAGGAGTACATTTATATGTTCATTTAATTTTATTAACGACCGCTGGACGCTGGACGTCTCGTTAGTGCAAAAAAACTGCACCTGCAATACTTAACGGTACCGTTACTGCTGCGGCCCTCTGTAGCGGTCTTTAAGGTACTAAGAGTATACTCTTTAAGTGTAATGTACTCGGTGACATTGTTGTGGAACATTTTTTTTTAAAAAGAAAATAAAAAGATAAAGAAAAATACAATATATATATATAAAATTGATTGAATATATAAATATGAATATATTAGAAAAAAAATCTCGAAACAGTGAAATAATAATACAGTTATTTTGCCATTCTCTGGCACAAACTTGTTACGAACAATTTAAATGGCAACGATACTTTGAGTTCCTCAGAGACTGTGCGACTTGAATTTAAATTGTTATGTCATCAAATAAAATCGCTTCCAACAGCGGTTGCCAGTTTAGTATTGATTTGTACTGAGTCGTAGCTTAATGTATTGTTATCTGATTGCACTAGTACCTACTGGTCCAGTTCGAGTTCATGGATTGTGCCTACAGAGTAGTAGCCAGTCGTGGCCAGTCTTGGCGCAGGAGTACAGCGTGTGTAAGAGTAACTATCTTATTATATAACTTAAATAGGGTATTATAATATATACAAGTTCTAAAAAATAACATCATGTACCTGCCAGGACATTCCCAATAACAAAATAGTTTCTAAATTTCTACTACATTCACGCTAAACGGTAGCGACTGTAATAAATACGAGTAAGAGAGGAGACGAGTATGTTACATTGGAGAGTGCGGTCACGTTCCGCAACATCTTGTGCCTCTTTGTTTTGAGCGATCATTGGGGGGGGGGGGCTGCCACCGATGTATAGGAGATGGAGATGTTGTTATTAGACGACCGCTATTACTTATACTTGTTTGTTTATTATTATAATACATACGTCTGTGCGTAGTGTCTCTGCGTAAACACTGAAACCGGACCTCATACGTTCTCTTGATAATAAGTAAAGTATTACACTAATAACGCATTCGATGTAAAATACTTGGAAAGCTGTATTAAGTAGTAATTTCTCCAGACTCTCGCTGCAAACCTGCTCGATGTCGATCAGTTCGCCGTACAGTACGCTATTATAGACGTGGGATAGCCTATACCTATAATTTAAATATAAATTAAATCGATACGTAACTGAGAATTAAATAGTAGAATTTACAGAGACTTATACTATAGTTCTAAGTGTAGCTTCACGCTCTATCACGCATGTAGTAGAGTAGGCAATAAGGTTGTAAGTTGAATAGTTTAAATATTTTAAAACATTTAACACTCATAAGAAATAGATAAAAGAAAAAAGAAAAGACCTTGGAATTTTACATCTGACAAATAAACTGACCAGATCCTTTGAGCCGCCACTAGTCCTTGGAGGATAACAATTTTTGAACAATCCACCTAATCAAATGAAAGGGCTTGATTTGTAAAAGATACAATACACAATGAAAAAAGAATCTTGTTTCTAAAAGTAAAAAGGGATTTTATTTCTAATATATATTTTTTTATTTATAAAATACACTGAAACATTTACATTAAAATGTCATTATTGAAACACAACTATGTAAGTTGGAGCGTCATACGTCACGCGCCCAACGCACCCCGACGACCATTTGTAACCATTTATTAACGAGAACGTTACTTTCCAAATACATCTTTTTACATTTTTACATCTTTCTACTATAGCCCTCGTTTAAAATACCCTTAGTATATATTAATTTCTAAGAAAATAAAACAGCTTCTCACTTTTTACCGCTCTTTTACACTTTATTCCTAACTTAACCGCACCTAGTCTGGCAGTTTTGTATGTCAAAGGATGAATTTTAAGTTTAAAAAGACGATTTTGATGTTTAACCACAAACGTCGACGTCCTATTCCACGTAATAAAACATACGACAAGACCCCGTTACAGTAAAATACTGTACAAAGTTCCCTTAGTTGGCGAATTACAAACGGTCTCCCCAAATTCTTGGCTATCAGCTCCTGTGGCTTACTCCAAATAGGGTAATGTACCAAATTGCATCTGATATGCTCAGAAACCGCCTCCGGGCGACTCCCCACTCCCGGCCGCTAAATCCTACGATAGCATCTGTATTCTGTACCGCCTTTAACATGTACGCCGTGCTTTAAACTTATGGAGGGTCATTGACGAATTTTCTTAAATGCTTATACATATTATATTACATTTTAGATTCAATGTTATGTTTATACAAAGTAGAATGTTTATATTTTTGGTTTTAAAATTTAATTTTTGAGGCTATCAGTGCCTGAGAATCAGATAAATTGATGGATGTGGATTCGATCACAACTGGGAGTAAGAAATTATTTCAAATAATTACGCCCCTCAACTCGTAAACTTCTTCGCCCGTGCTTTTCCTGCTGTTCTCGTCCTAGCGTCTTTCGGCTCCTGATTCTTTCACAATCTTATATATTGTCCGTCCTTACGCCGAAGCAAAGGTCTATCCGACCAAGACCAAAATACACGTAGGTTACTTGAGTTACCTTTGCTTTGGCTATCCTACTCGCGTAAACCGGTTTATCCGAGCGAGGCGTCTGCCAGATGCCTCAGTCCTCTTGTTCTTCCGCTCTTCTTGGCAGAGCTTTTGGGGAATCTACTGGGCTGGTTTACATTTGCATTTCTTTAGGTCGTTCACATTTTTGTATTCCTTGTATTAAAGTCGAGTTTAATACTCGATTATCAATTATTATAAAAATATTATTATACCTACGTTAAGATAAATCCATTTTTTAAGTATATCAGTTACGCACGTGATCATTGCTAGTATTTCTAAAATGTATAATATTTAATATGATTAGTTCGTAACATAAATGTACACGATAAGGCCTGTCGCTATAAACTTACATTACGTTAACGCCTATCGAAAGTTATTGATTGCTTATTAATTTAATAAAAGCGCGATCTTATCCGCCCTGTAATCTCTCGAACTGGTTATTTTATTATTAGTAAATCTACCAATAATAAAATAACCACGTGAGAAAATATTACAGCGGCTTCCTTTGATATATTATTATTTTACGACCTACCGTCGTGGCGCAGCGCCACAAGTGACTGTAACGCGACAGTTGTGGGTTCGATTCCCGCTCGAGGAAGTGAAATATTTATTTACGTGTATACAGTGTCGAGGCAAAGCGCGGCGTTGAGTTCTGGCACTCAACACGCAATGCCTCCAGAATTCGGCAGAAAGTGGGGAACGAAGTGCCTTAACACGAGGTTCCCTGTGCCTACCCTGCTGTGTGCGGGATACACCGTGAAGCTAATCAGCTTCACGGTGTATCCCATAAAAAATAATCATTTTTTTATTAAGACCTAGTGCATATAATTATATAAGTTTTGCACATGTTATAAATTACTTTTTTTTATAGATCTTTAATAAAAAATACTTTTTTAAAGGTTTTTTTCTGTCTCTACTTCTGTTCTTACGTTTGTAGTATGTTAAGATAAAGACCACAAACAACCTAATAAATAACTTTTTATGTTACAATATCTTTTCAACATTTAAAAGTTATGTCAATAAAAATTTATTACATCCAGATATTAATTTATATTAAAATCAAAAGATCTCGACCACTTTAATGAATATATTTCTGTGATAAAATACAAATATACAACGTTTATTGTTTTTATATCGCGGAATTAATATTTTTAATCTAATCTAACTTTAAATTGTAGTTTGATGCTGTATCCAGCAGGACAGGCAGCACGAACTTAATATTAAATTCCGTTAGTTGCGTTATTCATTTTCCACAGAATCCTCGAGAAATTGCGTGTTGAGTGGCGGAATTGATTTTGTTTTGTCATCGTAAAATAATTTATTCCCCGACAGTGGGAATCGAACACACAAACGTCGCGGTTACAGTAATACGCTCGATAAAATATGTAATGTTGATATGTTATTAACATTTTATAAAAAAAAAACTATTATTAACGTTTTATAAAAGTTTTTATAGAAACAAGATACGTTTTTGCCACCGCACAGCTTTTTATTAAACAATTTAAAACTTCTGTAGACTTGTAGACGATATTTAATATGTAGTATTCTGTTTCGAGATGTGGAAACCTGTTTTATATTCGAAATTCTACAATATCGTGTTGGATTTTATTGTTAGAGGCCACGTGGCATGATAGGACAGCGTTCGACGATGGTTGCGGGTTTGATTCCCACTGGGTGGAATTAATTATTCGCATTTGGAGCCTCAACTCACCTTCACTCTGCCGGCTTTACTTTCCTTTCATATAAAATCGATAGTTCGATCGGTCTAGATACAGGTACTTTTCGCATGTAGTTAAAACAAATACTTTACTTTTGTCGGTCTGGTCAAGCAAGAAATATCGGTATAATAATCTAAAATATAGGTACACTGTTTTTGTACCAAAACGATGCAGGATAAGCGTGAAAACAAAATAAAAGTAATAGATATATTTATAAATATTATAATAAGCCACCCAGCAACATAAACAAGCAAGTTCTTGTATTCTTGTAATAACAACTTTTCATATAAATAAAACTGTCTTTCAATGCAGCTTTGGTCGCAGTTAGTGTATCTTACATAACATATACCTAGTTATGTATGGCATATTCTATATGCCCGGAACTATAAATGAGACGAATTGAGTGATTTATTTGTTACCTCTGAAGAGTTCTCCTATCCAGTCCTGGCTCCATCATCAGCCTGCGTATAACTACCAAGCTTCATGATGATAAATCTATTACTAATACGTAATTTTTTTCAGTTCACGCTAAACTCAAAAACGGCTTAACTAATTTGAATGAAAATTTATTACATAACAATTAATATAGAGACAAAGCCACAGTCGTAGCTAGTATACATACATATGTATATAACAAGCTTCATATACGCTTACAGTTCCGGGTGACTGGTCGTCATGGCAACGCGAGACGAGACCCGAATGCCGAGATGTGCCCGCACGTGATGCTGTCCAACACATTCCTGAGTTAAAGTCCGTTTTTAGATGTCAAATTATTATTTTTTGTTATTTATTGTGCAGTGGAGCAGTGTGTGGCGGGTCATAGTTGTAATCATTGTAAGCGCAATCATTGCGGGTTCGATTTAATATTTAAAATATTATGATCTTTAGGGAATTAATGTATTTCAATTATTGAAATTGATTTGCTCCGCAGTGTTAAGTTACATCCCGATAGAAATTAAAACCATCATCGCCATAAAGCAGTTTTAGTTAACCACCAAAAACTACTTTTTGTTGGGTAACTGGTACTATTATTATAATGGTATGAAAGAGTGTTCTTGTATACAGGGTGGAAGAGGCTGCGCTTCTTTTACTGAAACTGCATATAGGGTAAAATATTTCAAACCCAGAATTAAAAAAAATAATCAAGGTACCTCAACGGTTTGGACGTAGGATTTTTTTTTCATTTCTCGATTTTTATCCATACCTGTATTTCGTGTCACGCACACATACGTAAGCGACGTTGCCGCTTTGACAGGTAAGTGTGTGCGTGCCTATGTTATACTTTACAAATGGCGTTTTATTTTAAAACGATAATTTTATTATTTATTTTGTTTGAAAAAAACACTTTTTTATTTTTGAGAATTATTTTTTTTCCGAATTATATTAGGCTTTTATAGAGTAGTTAAAACTGTGGTTTCATTTAAAGTGGCGCTGACAATTCCACCCTGTATATGTACACGTATATATTTTATTGTTATTTTTATTCTCACGCATCTCCCATAATTTTAATAATAATTGTTGTAAGAATTTAGTGTAAAACACTCCATTATACATAATTGGCCTTTGTATGATGTATGGCGTAACTCAATAGTGGAATTTGTATTTCAGACCAAAGAAACAGGAAAAATAAAAATAATCATTACCAAAATTAAAGCTCGAACCCATAACCACCGCGTTTACAGCCACATACACTCACTCTGCGCCGCCGTAAGTACTCATTTAACTTGTCTTCTCAAGGAATAACATACTCCTATCTAAGCGTCGCGTCGGGACGGTGGAATATGTGGCGGCGCGACTCTCCGTCGTCACTCATATCCGTCTTACAATAAAAGTTCATATAAAAATTTACTTGCAAACTTGCACTTAATATTAATAGAATTTCTTTTTAGAATAGAATGGTTTTTTGAGACCAGTCGCGCCTCAGGCGCCCAACGTGTGACTGTAATCGCGACAGGTCGTGGGTTCGATTCTCGCTTGAGGAAATGAAATAATTAATATTATTATATTCGGTCTGGTGATAAAGGAAAACACGACGGTGAGTTCTGTCACTCATTACGCCATACCTCAAGAAATCAGCGGAAATCGGAAAGCAGAGTGTCTTAACAATAGACACCCTCTGCCCACCATATTCTATGCGGGGTTGGCAGAGAGAACGCAATGTTAAGGCGTAGATATGTCACCTCAACCTCCCTCCGCGCTTCGTCTACCACAGAATGAAAATAATTTAAAAATAATCATTCCTTCGAATGGGGATTGAACCAGCTCCCATCGCGCTTACAATCAGACATTGTGTGAAACCACGCGCCGCGACGACTTAGAAAACTCTATGCTATATTTCAATATTGTCAGGATTTATATTAGTACACACTTTCAACATTTTTCATTTTCTCTACAGTTTTCCAGAACATATATATCGGTGTTCTAAGGGCAGGTCGCGCGACGTCGGACGCTTGTCTGGAGCTAGACTACATTGCTTTCTTGGAAGTTTTTGTTTTACTATTATAATATGTATGATAATTTGTCTATTACTTCATGAAATCATGAAAATAGTCGTTTTTTATGAAATTTTATGAGTCTTAGTTCAATTTCTTTTCTAGGAGCTTTTAAGTTCTAAACATAAAATTGTTGTTCTTTATTTTACTTCACCTATGACAGTTGCAGATTCTATCTAATATTTAGTTCGTTTCTCGTCTTCTTGTTCGTTCGCTATCGCTTCCAAAAAGTAATTAAATTGTTTATATATAAGCGTGTATTGTTTATATATAACTCAGTACACACGTATACTCGAGTCTACTGTAAACTACGATAACTAGGAAAGCTTATTCTACTATTCAAGACTTATATTTAAAGGATATATATGTCTTTAATTAAGGTGATTTGGATTTCATAAGATAGCGTTATTCAATGGGCGGGAATCGGAAGTGGAATATAGCGTGAAACTGCCAAAAAAGTAGAGAATGCGGTATTTTAACATTGTGTGCTTTTTGATTGCTATAAGCAAGATACAAGCTTCAGCTTCATTCAAAAAATATACAGCTTAAAATCTCATTTCAAGCTGTAAATAACAAAAGTGACAATAAATTTAGTGTACTAATTCATACATGCATATAATTCACCAGTTTCATCTGCAAGTCCCCACTTCCCACGCCTCGCTCATCGTTAATACTTAATTGTTTAAGCGATGACTTGTGTTCTACGGCCTCAGTTCGGTTAGTAGCGGGCATCACTGTTAAAACTAAAAGTGTTAAAACTTCCTATCCCCCACTAACCCCCTAACTATTACCCCCCAGGTCTTTTTTTGTTGAGTGTTCACCTTACCTAATGCTGCGCTTTACCTTATACCCTCGAATAAAAGTCGAACGCCGCTGCACCACGACGCCCATAATAATTTGTATTAATTTTTAGTGGAATAATTAACAAACGTTAACTTTAATCGCCCGCGCGTTAATATTAAGAATCAATTTAATTAATAGCCCATCTCAGTTACGTATTATATTATTATAATGTTATGTTAATTTACGTTTCTCTACTGAGTTCCTACATTGCGTTTCTAATTTGTTTCTTTAGATCGCTCTCAGAATGGTTAATTAACATTATTTGATGTTGCATTAGTACTATTGTTTTTATATTTATTTGATATCAAATTAATGATTATTGATTCTTTTAGGATCGTTTACATTTGGTACTAAAATAAAATGGTAATAAAATCCCAAGTTTTCGTGATGTCATTAGAATTTAGGCAGGTTTTCTACTTTTTTAGCTTCACGCTGTATCGCGCACATAGGTAAGGAGAGGGAACTTAAATTAAGACACTACGTTCCCCACGCACCGCCCAACTTCCGAGAGATTGTGTGTTGCGAGGCGAATCCCTGCACTGCGCTTTGTCTACTAGTGGAATAAAATGAAAATAATTTTCTCTAGAGTGGGAATCGAACCCACAATAAGAGAGCCTCTATCGTCACAACTAACAGAACGCTATTCAAAACGATATAAAAGTACGTATGTGTAGTATATGTATGGACCACAATAAAATTTATTCATAATATATGACATTAGAACATTTGTGTCATCAGTAAACAGTGGTCACTCTGTTCTCTCTGTTAAGTCACTCTTCTCTTATCACGTTAGTACAATCGTGTCTCTATAATGACAACAACCGTTATAACATGTGCTATCAAAGGAAATATTAAAGAGAGCCTTATTGAGTGGGAGATGAGTAGGTATATCGTGGTAATATAGCTCACAACCGTAGTCGATAATAATCCAATTCAACACAAAAAGAATTTCTCAATTCAAACCTAATAGTTCCTGAGGTTAGTGCGTTCAACCAAACAAACTTCAGCTTTATAATATTAGTACGGACAGCTAACGAACAAATCTACTAAAACTTTTTGAATGATGTGAATACTCTTTACAAGTGTTCTTACGACTCATAAACATATTTATTTACGACTTACACTTTGTTGTGTTTTATTTCAGCAGCTTATTATTTTTTGATTTTAATACTTTCAATATGAAATATGATCATGTTGCACATTAATGTTTCTCATTTTCTGGTCATTATGGTAACATTGCGTGCTGAGTGGCGGAACTCAACGCTGCGAACTATCGCGACTACAGTCATAAGCTATCCCAGTGGTAAGCGATACGACGGCCTCAGGAATTGTAATTTTTAAACTTCTACATAATTATACTTTTTTAGACACGTATAAAAATTTTAACGTAGCGAGATTTGAACCTGCGCCTCTACCGTCTGAGGCATTAGACTCACCGCACCTCATGGACGATTTCCAAGAAGCGTGATTTCAAATTTTATATATTTCTATAAAAATATTTTTTTTTCTTAAGTGTGGAATAACTCTTTAAAATCCTATAAATTTATTATTCAAATAAACAAACGTGTGCATATATTTTTTTTTATTTTACGAATACATCCAAAAATTAAGAGAAACCATTGAAACATGTAAATTTTATTCAAATCGATCGTAAATAACTAAACGAACTTGAGATAATATTCCAGTTGTGCGCGCTCGTCGCTTATACTGACTGAGCTTTAAAACTGTTGGTTAAAATAAATATTTAACTTAATGTCTTAGTTAATATACAAACTAGTTTGAACTACATTTTAAAATGGACTTGGAAATTTGTTGATTTAAATACCTATTAAAATATTTAAAATTATTTATTTAAATGTATCAGCTTCACGCTGTATCCCGCATATAGTAGGAGAGGCAGATGCAATCTAGTGTTCAGACACTTCGTTCTCCACTTTCCATAGAATTTTCCATGCATTAATATCCTGGCTGGATATTACTTGACAGGTTCAGTGTATTAAAATATTATATTATCATAGGAGATGGATGCACTGACTATTTTTTTCATCAAGAATTCATTTTATATCGGAAAATCAGACTACAGAAAGTATGACAAAAGTGCGTAAAGCACGATTGTCTTCCATAAATTGACTTAGAGGATACATTTAAAATAAATTAAATTACATACATAGATAAAAAAATACGCTTTTATCGTGCACTAAAAAGTGCAAAAGCAACACTAGCCACCAAAAGGTTGGAAGTATAAATTATATAAGCCTAACCTTGGGTAATTTCCTACAAACCTCTGAGGAGTTCTGCTATTCAGGTCTTGGCTCCATCATCAGAACAGTTCCGTGATACAATATTATTGGGTCAAATTCTGTTTTTTTAGTTTTTATACAATGTTACAAACGTTACAAAACGCGTTACTTAATGAAAGTGTATAAAAATGTACATCTCTAATCTTGTCCGGAAACTAACTATTATAGGTGACTTCAATATAAACCTAACAAAATTTCCCTAGGTACACATTATATAAATATGTTATATCGTGAGAATCTTTAAGTCTTATTTAAAACATTCCACGCGAGATGACGCGATAAAGTGTTATCTTTAACACTTTAATTTTAAAAAAGAATTTAATTTAAAGTATAAAAAATTAATACGTAAAGAAACTTTCTATTAGCACTTAGATTACGTCTTCAAGCAATTAACTACTGAAGAGTAAGTACTGTCCACACCGTATGTGGACCTCTCCGTAATCGGCCTCTATTAGAGGAGATTGCCGTAAGATTGTTATCTATTGATCGTCTTATCGTATTTATCTTACTTGACGTTTCGTCTCGCTTGTTCATTTATGTGCTTGGTTCTAATAAAAAAAACTCGTTTTCAATTAAGTATGCACATAGAGGCCGTCGTGGTGCAGTGGTTCAGTGTCTGACCGTGCACGCAGCAGTTATGAGTTCTATTCTCATTTGGGACAATAAATTATGCCCACTTTCTCGCTCTAGCAAAAAGACACGACAAAAACCAAAGCCATTGAAGGCAACCGTCGCCTGATACTACGTTCTCTCGATAAACCAGCGGTATTAAATTCAGTTCCTATAAAACAGTTTCATAACATAATTATATCCTTTATTTATAATACAAACTATTGACATCTTGCTGCATATTTCACCGATTTTAGAAAACGTATTGCCGCGGAAGATAAAAAATTAGGCTAAGCACGAGTCGGGCTCGCCCAGCAAGGTGCCCGTACCATATTTAATATTGATATTATCTTTGGCTTGATACCTCTATCCGATCTTACGTAAAATAATGTTGACAGACTGACATCCAGACACGGACGAGAAAGTTCCGCCTTCCGTTTGCGACAGTACCTGAGCCTAAAAACGAGATTCCTCCAATGTATAACATTTTGACAATCTCCAAAATATATAAATAACAGGTCAACTTAAACTTTACTCCAGCGGAAGCTCAACAAATCAACGGATGTTGCTCACAAATTTTAGAATCACATAAAAGCAAGTATCACATAAGCTCACATCGTAAAATATATAATTAGTTCCATTAGGCTTTTAATTTTATGAACAGTTTGTGAGGTCTCTTATCATCTCTCTAATATTTATAGAGGCTAGCTTATATTCGGCAGCGATATCTTTTATTTAAGTTTAAGTCCACATTAAAGTTCTCTACGGTTGTTTACGAGCGTGCGATTAGAACTCGCTCGAACCCCATTTTTATACATCTTTCTGAACTCAATTCAAGTTTTCTATCTTTTCCGTTTTAATATCTGTTCAATAAATATTTTCTAGTGCATTGGATGTTTGCTTTCGTGGGATTTGAATTCATTATATCGTACGATTTAGTTTATTACATTTTATATTCTATTCATATAGGTGCAGTGGAACGTTCCATTGCACATATGATGGATGTAAATTCAATGTTACTGGGGAAGGATCTTTCTAACTGAGCAAGATGCGTTACAAGATGCTTATATAAAATAGTTTTATGTAATTTATTAATCATATAAAAATATTTCACTTTTTTAACTTAACACTATCCCTCAAATCGCAGAGTAGACAGAGAGAACCTAGTTTTGACACACTGTTAATACTTTACCATGAGCGGGAATCGAATTTAAAACGGTCGCCCGTACAGTCACATACTGGCCCAGTACGCGACGACCTCCATTTTACCTCCAATTTAGATGAATTCACCATTTTAGATAAATATAATATAGTCAGACGACGTGATGGAGATGACTGTACCTCCGGTTGGGGACGTGCAGGTATTTGTAAACGCTTACACTGAGTTACTTGTACCCAAACTGAGTAATAATTTACTCAATAATTTTGAGGTACTATTCTTTGTTTGTTATTTTGAAAGTGATCTCTAAAAAAAGTTTGAAATTTTCCTTTTTTTTTATAATTGTAAACTTTGAACTATTATTAGAAATTAAGCCTCGTTAAAGAAATGTTATTTTGCAGAATTGTCATTTATATTTTTTATAAATAATTAATTTAAAATGTATGTAGATAAAAGAAAAGAACATTTCCTATATAAAAAAACTAAATTAAATAAAAGAGCTATCGTGACGCATGTCAACAGTAGAATCAATTTACACTGGGCTAACGAAAATAACTCTATTTTTATATTCTGGTATCAAGCAAAGAATGGCGTTGAGTTACGTCATTCAACTAGCAATGTCTCGAAAATTAGACAGAAGTGGAAAACGCAACGCCTAAAAGTAAGTGTCCCGTGCCTGCCCTGTGCGGGAATCTATCAACAACATCAAAAACTCCTGTCAACTTATATCCCATATCACCTCAAATAAACTCACATAATATAATCACGTAAATACGACGTGTATCATTATACGCAGATGGAAGATAATCGAACCCGCGCTAACCCTGACCCACTCGAGGGCGATATTATCGCGCGCTTCTTTTATTTTCGTTTTACATAAAGGTATCTTCCATTTTAATATGGGAAATGGAAAGAGATAAATGTAATAATTTTTTGTCTTCACCAACTGTTATATGTACCCAGCACATCGTTTTTTTTCTATTAATTCAAAAATTCAAAAAAACTCCCAACTTCACGTCCCACAGAGGAATTGATTATTATAATTAATGTTCGATCTGGTAACAGGACAAAGCGCAACGTTAAGTTCCGCGACTCAGTACGCAACGCCAGTCTCGAAAATTGTGCGAATGGCGGCTATGTTTACAATTTCTACTTCTAAGTCTCTTAATATATTACATTTAGAATAAAAATTAATTTCCCCTCAAAAATATATTAAAACACGATAGAAAATATTTCATTTCACGCATCTGCCGTACGCTAAAGCACGTGAAATATTTCAGTTTCTAGTACAGTGCGGTCAACGAGTCGTGGCAGCGTGGCCGAAGTTAGCTTAGATGGTTAAACTGATTTGATTGTAGGAAGTTTTTTACTTTTTATTATTCCCTTCCCGAGTGTACAATGCACAAACTTCAGAACGCCTAAGTCCATGGCAGCCACAACTCGTCAACCGTACTGTAGGTACGTGTAGGTGTCATGTTATTTGGCACTCGCCTCACGTATTTCACAAAATTTGCGTACTTCGCGTTGAGACGTGCATTTGAACTTGTTAAATGAGAAAATAATATTAATTTGGAAATTTAATTATATATTTAGGAGTTTCACGCTTTTTCCCACATAGCAGGGCAGGCAGAGGGCACCCTAGTGTTAAGACACTTCGTACCCCACGCACCGCCTTATTTTCGAAATATTGCTTGTTGAGTGGATCAACTGCAATCATCACTATTACAGTCATAGTCCCAAGGGGCAACGATTTTTTGGGAGTAGAGTGGCGGAACTCAACGCCGCGCTTGCCTCCACTCCAATCCGAAGTAACTAGTAGCGTTGACAGTCACACCGCCACCCCTGACATAGTACTATTGTATTGGCCTCGCTTCTTGCCAAATATCATGATTTTAGATCCAAAGGAAGTAAGTGTTGAGTGCTAGTACCCTATAGGTCTCGATAACGCGGTGAAATTAATACAAAATGCGGCACACTCGAAGCATTAAAGCAAAAGTACCTTAGTCTTATAACGACTCTATTTTTTTTCTTACGAACAGGACAAAAATACACAAAATAAATATCTTTAACAAAAACATTTAACATTATCATCATGTAGCACAGTCTTTTCTACACTGTTCACCTTTTCGGGGGTGTTTATTTACGCGTACTCCCCCCACCCCGCGCACTCCCCCCGCGGGGCGCCACGTGGCCGAGTCGTAAAGTAAGCTGTACCGGCGTCTTATGAACTCGGCTGTAGCTCGCTTTATGACTTATGAACTGTTTATAGTTTGGCGTTTAATGCCGTTACCCTATCACTTGTATACAAGTTACAACATGCGTGTGATTGATTTTTTTTATGGTTTTAGCTTCACACTGTATCCTAACATTGTTTTCCCCGTTTGCCTGTATCTATTGGTAACCAGAAATAACTTTTATATACGAGTATCGAATATCTAACACTAATAAGAAACTTTATTATTTTAAAAGCGTAATTTTAAATTCAATTAAATCCAAAGTCCGCTAAAACTATTAATAAATTACTTTTAAGTTCCTTCAACTGGTTATATACGTAAGGTAAATATTTCAAAATAACCTAGCAAATTTATCTCAGAACCTCGAGACGTGTATACCGTAGGGGGCGTGGCGCTATCTTAATGAAATTCAGAATTAAACGCTGTAATGTTCTGTGCTATGGTAAAGTATTATTAATGATTGAAATCTCATTAAAGAAGTACATTATACAGAATATTAACGCCGTTGTAGTGCAGATAGTGTGTGTGGTCGTGGATTCGATTTCCAATTAACGTTTTTTGTACGTTACCGGCATAACAACGTACAACTCTTTATCAAATATTTACAAAGAAGTGAAGTATATTGACATCACTTCTTTGTAAACAAGATTGAGTTCCGCCACTCTACACGCAATGTCTCTGACTTGAGCGGAGAGTGGGAGGTATTGTATAATATTCCCATACAAGCTGCATTCTTTCTTGCCAAATGATAATTCTAAGCAATTATCTTTGGGTAGCGGAATTTCGTAAAAATCCCTACAGAGATGCTAATAAACATAAATAAGTTGTAACAATCGTATAAGAATTTTGGCGTAGCTCGATGAGAACGTATGGCTTAGTTGGTCAGAGCGCTTGGACGGTTTCTAAGAGGCGCGGGTTCAAATCCCGACGGGTTCAATTATTTTCTAGTAAACTCATTATGTAAGTTATGCACCCATACACGTACTAGGTATACGAAGTATTATGTATAATGTTCCCATACGAGCTATTATGAAGGCCTGGGAACCTCCCGGCCGCGGTGCTACTCGTATGAGCTCTCACTGCTCTGATACATGTTATAGTCTCGCATTGAGTAGCTTTTGCTTAATTATTTAGTTTTCTTCACATGACTACATCGTCTTACGAATGATTAGGAATGTAACATAATTTGAATGGCGTAAATTTGAAACCGCGCCTCTTGGTTATCGTTCAGGAGGATTATTAATTTCATTTCTGCGCTACGAAATCAAAATGACGACAAAACGCGGAGTTCCGCTCCAATGTCTCGAAAATTTGTGTGTTTTTTTGCTAACAATAAGAAAATACCACGATCCTATAAGCAAATCAAAATACCAAGAATTCCTCTCTCTCTCTGGAATTTAAAACGATACCGACAATGTCTACAGAATTTGGTAAACTTTGGCTTTCTTTACTTTTTAAGTTAAATATTTTTAAATTTGCTGTAATTTATTTAATTATGAAATACGCTTAAATTTTAATTTTAAACGTTTAATAACTTGAAAATCTTTAAGATAATTGTGTAATAACTTAACTTTCTGTTGCCCAATTAGTAACAGTAATAACTTGAAATTATGCAAACTACATATACTCGTATATTCGTAAAATACTATGCGCCGCTCGCATTTTTACTAACGTGAGCTTTGAGA